>JABUQX010106343.1:42500-45000 GCA_015478945.1 Trachelipus rathkii | reverse complement strand
ACGTTGGAATACCACAATTATATTATATGAGTATATCTAACACAGATTGTTAATATAATATACAAAAAGAGGAAAAGTGGCAAATAAATGCTAAAAAAATATATATATAAGAGAATATTGGCAAGCCTTTTTGTTTGCCAAATGTTTGTCTCATTTTTAGAAACTAATAGGTTTGTCTTTTTTTCTGGGCTGTAAAATAGCAGCCCACAATTTATATTATTGGATATATTGAAATAAAAATATCGTACACACAACTTGCTGTTGCAAAAAGCATTCTTTTCTTATTTTCTTCAATATTTACTACGTTTTATGTGTATTGAAAATTGTTTAAAGAAAAAATTTCTTTTCCATTTATTTTTTTAGTACAAAATTTTATATTTCCGTCAACATCCTACGCCTGGCACTTTTAATTTGGAGGGGCTCCAGCCCCGGAGCCCATAAAGACGAGGCCGACCACTGCTGAGGGATAATGAAGACACGTCTGGTACGTATTGCCAGGAGGGAAATGGAAAGTGATAGGAGCATTTAGTTTGGGAAATAAGAATCTGGCGGGAGATAGCATCATAGACTTTTGTGTACGTAACAACATGAGTATAATGAACACGTACTATAAACATAGAGAAAGTCAGAAATGGACATGGTACCGATGGGACGACGGAAGGCAGGCATATGGGGAGAAATCAATGATCGATTTGATATTAACAAACAACAAAAGAATGTTTAAGGATGTGAAAAGTATACCATCCGTATCGGGAGATGCAGACCACCGAATGGTGGTGGGGAAATTGAGAATGGAAATACCGAAGCCTTTTAGATGTAAGGCGGAGAAAAAGATTTATGGTTGAGAGACTGAGAGATCAGGCTTGTAAAGACACATTCCAGAGAGAAATGAATACGAAAAGACAGAGGATTGGGGAGGATGTAGATGTGGAGGAGGGTTGGGAGGTTTTCCGTGATACATTGGTGGAGGTATCTGAGAGGATCATAGAAACCAAAACGATATATGGAAAAAAAGAAAAGGCAAACGCGGCGTGGTGGACAGAACGGGTGCAAGAAGCAGTTAAGAGAAAAATGAAATGTTTTAGAAGATGGATGAAGACAAGAAGAATAGAAGATAGAAAATCAATAACTGTACTGAAATAATATAGAGAGAATAAGAAGGATGGAAGATGAAAAATGCATGGGAAAAGAATTGGTAGAGAATCTGGAAGAGGACGCTTGCGGGTACTAGAGAATTGATAATTTAATATGGCAAAAACTATAGAAAGGACAAGAGAACCTCCAACATATGACAAATAGGATAGGTGAGGATGAGTGTTTTTTACTGATTGTTGATTTCCTGAATATCCAAACGATGTGAGGAGGATGTGCAATGAAGTGGAAACAATGGGAGGGTGGTGAAGGACAAGTGCGGAAGATTGCACGTCGAATAAATGGTAGTATGTTTTGGAAAGATGCAAAATGGAAGCACTAGGATAAATATATGATACCGGGCGGGAATCTTGAGAATGTGGGATGAGAGAAGTGATTGATGAAAGAAATTAATGGTAGAGTGTTGGTGAGTAGGAAAGTGACACCTAAAGAGGTGAACAGATCAGTAATATGCCATTTTAAGAAAAAAGGTGATAAGGCATGACCGCAGATATTACAGGGGAAATTGCTTTGACACCACACCGCAAATATGCATGAACGAATACAAGCAAAAAGATTGAGAGAGAGGGTAGAAGATAAAATGGACGAGTGGCAACATGGTTTTAGACCAAATAGATCAACTATCGATCTGATATTCGATTTAAAGATGGTATATGAAAAGGGTTGGGAATTTAACAGAAAGATTATTTGACATTTGTAGACCTGGAGAAGACTTTTGACCTTGTACCGATGCTGGTCTTGTGGAATATACTTGAAACGAGAGAGCAAACAATAAAGATCACTTATACGAATGGTTTATGAAAAGTGAAGACCCAGATGGACGATGGAGATTAGTTTGAGGTTGACATGGAGGTGAAGCAGGGTAGTGTTCTCTCTCAAATTTTATTTATCCTGTTCATGGATTATTGTGTAAAAATAGTGGGAAGAAAGCGGAGGTGATGCTGATGAGTAAGAAGGAGGAGGAGGAAATGAATATTAGAGTGAGGGATCAGAAATTGAAGCAGGTTGATCAGTTTAAATACCTTGGGGTTTGTTTTGGAAAGGGAAATTTTATTAACATAGAATTGAATAGTAGAATGGAAAAGTTTGACAATGCATTAAGATCGCTATATCCGTTACTACGAGATAGGAATGTCTCTCGAAAGGTTAAAAAATAATATACATGTGTATACTACGACCTATACTAACCTACGGCCACGAAGCGTGGGCTATAACCACAAAAACTAGGAGTAAGATACAAGCATGTGAAATGAGAGTGTTGAGATCCATAAAGGGAGTTACGAGGAGGGATAGAATGAGAAATGATGATATAAGAGAGGAGTTGGGGGTGGAGAGTATACTGAGTTTT
>JABUQX010106343.1:20000-25000 GCA_015478945.1 Trachelipus rathkii | reverse complement strand
ATGCTTTTTGCAACAGCAAGTTGTGTGTACGATATTTTTATTTCAATATATCCAATAATATAAATTGTGGGCTGCTATTTTACAGCCCAGAAAAAAGACAAACCTTATTAGTTTTTAAAAATGAGACAAACATGGCAACAAAAAGGTTGCCAATTCCTATAATAATTTTTAGCATATTGCCACTTTGTCCTTTTTGAATTATATAACAACTTGGAGATTATACTCATATAAAATTGTATTCCAAGTTTGATCGAGTTGCTAGTTCTGTCCTTTAATGTCCTTCTGTACATATAAAGACATATATATATAAAGACAAATTAAAATCAGTTGATTCTTATGCTTCAGAGAAAGTGGACGTGTCTTTTTTTTTTCTTTTTTTTTTTTGGGAGTGTTGAAAATTTAATTTGTATATATGAAATAAATTATTTATTTATAGAAAAAAATTGTAAATTTTATATGAATGCTGATGATGATGATGTGCGAGTATTTTTAAAATTTATTATGTTAACATTGAAGAGAATAAAGTTTTATTTCTAATTTTGCTCTGAAACCTTCAAAGAAAGGTAAGGCTCCCATCACTATAGGCGATTTCGATTTCGTACCAACAAAAAGTGACTGACAAATACAGCATATGTTATATATATATATATATATAAGTTATATATAGCATATGTTAGTATATATATATATATATATATATATAAAGAGTATATATATATATATATATATATATATATATATATATATATATATATATAGGGAGAGCATATATATATAAGGTTGGGTTATTATGTTATATTTATATATATATTAAGTTAAGGTTATATAGCATATATATATATATATATATATATATATATATATAGTATATATATATATATATATGTTATATATATATATATATATATTATATACATATATATATATATATATATATAACTCTAAGTGCAGCCCCTCCATTCCAAGTTTTCACGAGCCGCCACTGTCCCTCAGGACAATTGCATTTTCATGGAACGGTACAATATTTTTGACGTCCTATAATTCTTTGATAGAAAATCTACCTCCCTCCAGCTGGTCCACCCCAAGTCAGTAAGGGCGCGTACACCTGTATAAGGCTCACGTTTCACTCTTCTCTCGTCTTCATTGAACAGCTATAATACGAGAAATTTTCTGTTCGATGCTACTAATCCTTTGCGACATTCCGACATTAGTCACCCCACTCCATACTATTTCCCTCTTCCTCCAATTAGTATAATAATGAATTATAAGTTAAAGAACTATAACTCCACTTCCAGGAAATCACGTTTCACAAACTCCCAGCGCACATCCATCCTCCGTCCTCATCAAAGCATCCTATCTCTTCCTTCTTCTCAACGTTCCAACGTTTAAGGTGGTAACACGTATATTTTTCTTAGAAGTTCCATTTTGTAATCCAAAATTGCGTGGTCTTCTTAAAAGTCTGTCAGGGTTCCGAGGCAAAACAGGTGCTGTTGGTTGCTGACTTTGCTTTGATTAATGCAACCCTATTTCTCGAGACTGCTAATTTGAGCCATCCAGTGCTTAGTCCCCAAAGGAATTACAGGAGATTTTCACCTCCCACAAATATTAATATTAAACATTGGTAGGTTTAAGCCACCGAACCTCAGGGTTATACAGTCTCTTGTCTGTTTGGGCGCATCCATAACAGACCTTTGGTGGTTATATATATATATATATATATATATATATATATATATATATATATATATATATATATATATATATATATATATATATATATATATATATGTATAAGGTTATTATATAAAGATATATATATGTTATTATGTTAAGGTTATATATATATATATATATTGTTATATATATATAAGTTAATATATATCATATATAGTAATTACAATTAGGTTATATATATATATATTATATTGCTATTATATATTAATACATTACATAGATTATATATATATATATATTATTATTGGTTATTATTATTATTATTATTATATATTATTATTATTATTATTTATTATTATTACATATATATATATATATATATATTATTATTATATATATATTATTATATTATTATATATATATATAAAATATTATATTTATATATATATATATATATATATATATATTAGTTATATATATATATATATATATATATATATATTGCTGGTTATTGCCACAACATATATTTATATGCTATTTATTAAGATATATATATATACATATATATATATATATATATATATATATATATATATATATTATATATATATTATATATATATATATTATTATATATAAATACATATATATATATATATTATATTATATTATATATATTATATATATATTATATATACATACTACATATATATTCATATACAACATATGTTGTTATGGTTGGTGAGTATAGAGTATATATTGGTTGCATATATTATATACATATTGGTTATTATTATGCTATATTATATATATATATTATAGAGTATTTAGTATTACATAACATATATATTTTATATATATTATATATATATATATATATATATATATATTATATATATATATATATATATATACACGTTAGAAAGAGTAGTTATATATATATATATATATATATATATAATATATATATTATAAATATTATTATATTAATATATATTATATATAAGTTATTACATATATTATTATATATATATATATATATATTGTTGTTATATTATTATTATTATATATTATTATTATTATAGTTATTATATATATATATATTATTATTATTATTATATATATTACATATCCGATATATATATTATAATACAAATACATATATATTTGGTTGGTTATTATAAGTACATATACATATATATATACTATATATATATATATATATATTATTACATATATACATATACATATATATATATGTTATTATTGTTACAGTATATACATATTACATATATATGTTATGTTATTACATGTATACATATTATTGGTTGGTTATATTATATATATATATATATATATATACATATAGTTATTACTATATTATATATATATATATATATATGCTATTATAAAGCATATATATATATAAATATATATATTTCTATATATATATATATATATAGCATATATATATACATATTACATACATAAGGTTGGCTAAGGTGCCACATATTACAGCATAGCTAGAAGGCTACATATGCAGTTGCATATACATATATATGGAGGAGCATATTATGCTATATATGCCATATTTCATATATATATATATATGTTATTATGGTATATATTACTATATATATATATATATATATATATATATTATTATTATTATTATTATTGTTAAGTTATTGTTACATATATATATATATATTATTATTATTATTAATATTACTATATATATAAGGTTGCTGGTTGTTATTGGCTAGCAAACATGGTTGGCATACATATGCTGAAGTATAGTTATATATATATATTATTACATATTATTGTTATTATTATTATATTATTATTACTGTATTATTATATATATATTAATAAGTTATATTAAGGTTATACATATATGTATGTTGCTGGTTGGTTATATATGCGTGCCATATATATACATATATTATTATATATGAGTTATTATTAGTTATATATATATATATATATAGTTATATATATATATATATAAAATATATGTATATATATTATATATATATATATATATATTATTCATATTAATATATATATTATATATATATACATATATTATATTATTATATATATATATATATATATATATGCATAAGTATATATATATACATATTACTACATGTTATACACTAAGGTTATTATTACATATATATTATACCACAGTTGTCACCAATTCCCCTCAGCTTGTATATACATAAAATATATATATATATATATATATATTATATATATATATAGTTAGCGAAGAAGTTATATTAGTTACATATATAGATACATATACATATATATATTGTTATGTATGGCTATTATTATTGCTACATATTACAAAGGAAAGAAAGGTACAAGGCTGTCTATACACATACTACGCAATATTATTGGTTGTCGCTAGCATAAAGGAGTTGAAGATGAAGAAGAAGCTCCTGAATATGTTGATTGGAAAGAAGATGTTGATTAAGCTATATATGCATACAGCATATTACTATTATATATATAGCAAACATATATATTATGCTATATTGGCTGTTACATACATATTATACTACATATGCATATTATTGTAAGAAGAGCATAATATGCACATATATATATAGTAATAAACATATATGCATATATATATAGTATATATATACCCAAAGCATTTGACCGAATATGGCACGTGTCTCTGCTCTTCTCCTTTGGGTTTCCTCCTTTATTTGCTTACTTATGTCTAGTTTTCTTTCAAATCGCTCAATATTGGCTGTTGTTAATGGGACGACTTCTTCTTCTTTTCTGTCAATAGTGGTGTTCCTCAGGTTCTGTCTTATCTCCTACTTTATTCCTACTTATTAATGATCTTCTCACCGGCACATCTATCTCTATCCACTCATATGCCGATGACTGACCCTTCATTCTTCAACTCATTTCAATTTTGCCCTCTTTACTTCTAGAATTGCCTCTCGTCTAGCCGATTCTATTCTCGCTGATCTGGATAGAATTACCGGGTGGGGTCGTCTCAACCTTGTGAAACTTAATTTTTTAAAAACCCAATTTTTACAAATCTCCCTCTCTAAGACACCTTCTAACCCTTTCCTATCTCTTTGATGGTTCCTCTGTCTCTCCTGTTGACAATATAAACATCCTTGGATTTTAACATAAACAAAAAATGTCTTGAAACCTCACATCACAATGGTTGCTAGGGGCGGCTTCAAAGAAACTGGGAGTTCTGCTTAGACTGAGAGACTTTTTTCCTCTTCTCAGTTTTCTTCCTGAAGAAAGTGTAAGGGCCACATCCGGCCCTGTGGAGTACCGCTT
>JABUQX010106342.1:17500-25980 GCA_015478945.1 Trachelipus rathkii | reverse complement strand
ATTAAATTAATAAGCCAGTAATTTTGAAAGTAGCTAATCAGTGTTTGTAAGCAAGTGAGTTTATAGTAAAAGGCTATAGTAATGGGTGGGCAATATGTTTAACGCCGGTAAACTCCAAGTATTATAGCATTGGTGCGACACGAACTTGAGGAGCCAATTTTCAGGAGCATATTATTTAAGAAAGAGATAGAATATGTTAGGAGAGGTGGCGAACGTAGATCACAAAGGATCGAGGTTTCTGAGCTTGAGGATTAAGAGCTACTGGCGAGAAGATTTGAAAGATATGAGAATGTTTTCCTTAGAAAGGCGATTTCTCCAGACGGGACATGATACGAGTCTTGCAAAATATGTACAATGCGCATCGATAATAGCGGAGAACAATGAGCAAATTTTTCATAAGTAGAACAACGGACGGGAGACCAGGGGCACAGATAAGAAAATTCAAGAAGGCTATGGCCGCTTGATATGAGAGCATTAGATAAGCTAGCGTAGGGTTGTAAAATTTTTTATAAATGGTTTGCCACATGAGGTGGTTGAGTGCGACTCGCATGCAACATTTAAGAAAAGGAATCTGATGAATAGGTATATGGATGGTTTGGGTATTATATTAGTATATTTTGACTAAGCACACCAAATTAGAGGGGTTTTAGAGTGCTAGTAGTTTTTAAAAGGTTAAGACCTGCATGTATATTAGCTATATACAACCAGTATTAACGCTATTGTAAAGTGTGGTTAGCATGCATTATTATATCGTCTTTTTTTTGCCTTTGTAGCTTGTGTACACCTAGTGCTTAGTTATGGGCGCGACGAAAACCTAGTGGTCGCTTTGTGGAGTTTGAATGAGGCAAATCGTCTTGTGATTGGTTCTATTGGTTGACTGGAGCAGTCTCCGATAGGGGAACTTGTCCATGTTCTTCTAAGCTATCAATTGTCTGTCTTTTATTTCTAATGTTCTAATGGGAACGTTGCTAAAAAACTGACTTTAAACGGTGGTATGTGTACAAATCATGTGTACACACACATACATGCTACGTACATGCACACACACACAAATAATTTCTATTAATAACTTCTTCGAGATATATATACATACCAATTAATTACGTTAACATGCAGCTAGACAACAATTAACTAATAACATTAATGCACATATACTATATATTAATAATTTATACATACCAATATAACATAATATATATATCGTATATACATAATATATACATATAATATATAATATATTAAATATATTACATAAATCACGGTTGTATAATTAACAAGATTTGTAATTATGTAGCGAATAATAATATATAGTTATCGGTTTTTTTAGGCCTTTTATATATAAGGTAGAACATTCATACTCTGAATTAAAGATAAACTCCCATTATTACATTTATCCTTTGCTCTCACTGATAGCGATTACTTATATTATATTTTATAACATTGGAGGAGTTATAATCCACCTACCTACTCAGGCCATATTCCCTTAGGTGCGTACTATATATGGATTTTATTTCTATATATGCACTAGGTTGGAGATTTACAGGGTGAGTTCACATATATCCACTCAATTCCTGAGATCCTCTCAATGAGACTATGAGAGTTTATTAAATAGATCGGAAATTTTATATTTATATATATTGTATTTTAGTATAGGTAATGTTAACAACATCTTTAATAGAGTGGTAAAATAATGCCACACAAGAAATAAAAGAAAACATACGGTAGTTCACGCTCAAAATAGAAGCGAGCCGAGAAATATCAAAACGGCGCACGAAAATGGCTATTTTTTGAGTCTGTTAAAATATGTGAGTGGAAGACGAAATAAGGGGAAAAATCAACGGTTTTAAAGGCGCGCGAGAAATGTAGATATCTAAGCTTATGCGAGAATTTTTGAATATGGTAATATTGAGAGTAAGATACTTATATTTTCACTGAGAGATATGCATCGATTTAGTCCAAATGTGTCGTAAGAGATGAAGACCAGTTGGAGAAGTAGAGCGGTTGTGAGGTGAATAGCTAATTTCTTTTACAGATTCGCGCTTGATTAAAGAAGCTTGCTATAAGAAAATATACATATTTTCTTTGGCTCCGACCCATGAGCCCTGATAATGGCTATTCGAATCTTGAATTTAATGCCGATGCAAAAATAATAGAGCACACGAATGTGTCATAAACAATCGGTACAGCTGTCTATTCTTATCACAACTCACATACTACTAATTGAAATACCAATAATAATAATAATAATAATAATAATAATAATAATAATAATAAATAATAACTTAATAATAATAATAACTTAAGAGAGTAATATAATCACGCTACCTTAGAGTAACTTACACTAAATAGACGTTAAACTTATATATTTGAATAATAATAATTTAATAACTTAACTAATAATATAATAATAATAATAATAATAATAAAAATATAATTGTTAAATTAGAGAGAGACAGTCACCACAGACTCCTGACCTCTTCCGAGACTACCACATCACTTTTTGTATATCAATTTGAAATAAAAATATTTTTGAGTGAATATTAACCGTCTTTAAAACCAAAAAAAGTATATGGGCGAGAATTTATCTATAAAATATACTGAAAAATTAAAATTAAATATATAATAATATACGATATATATAACTAATATATAATAAAAGATATATTAATACATAATAAAATATGTTGATAGCAGTGATTGCTTAAGGTATTTAATTCTTATCAATGACTAGAGGTAAGTACCTTGAAGAATGGTGTTATGGTTAAGATATTCGTATAGATATATTAGTTACAATACTTTATTATATTTTTTATTAAGATACTATCATAATTTATAAATCATTAACTATGAGTATATTAAATCTCAGCAGTACTATTTATTAAAAAGGGGGGCAATAATAAAATTAGCAGTGAAGGTAATTTGAGTATAAATGTATAATTTTTATTATATATTTTTATTATAATGTAAATTAAATTTATCATAACCTATATATATATGAAGAGTATGTTGTTACCGTGTTAATTAGCGTATAGTAGTGAGACTATGGTTTCGAATGAGATAATTCACGAATTTTTTTTTTCTATTTTTGATGCGTGAAGAGAGTATGAGGAAAATGAGAGGTCAGATGGGAGACAAGAGACTCTCTATAAGCGGCCGTTATGCTCTTAACATGGTGTCCACCACAGACAATAGATATATGAATAAAATAGCACATAAATATATTACTAAGAGTTAGACTGAATGGTGTGGGTGTGTTTTTGTGTAATCATGAGAGAATTGGGTGAGAATGAAAGTCAGTTAGAGACGCGTTGCTCGATATCACGCGCGAAAGGGATGGTATGATAGTCGGTTGGTTAAGCGGATGTTTTAGTGGTAAGTGTGATGGGAATCGAATGGCCTGGGAGAACGACGGGAAGACTCAGACTGGATCTCTTGAGTGCGCGAGTAGACAGGAAAATGCTCCTAGGATGGTGGAGGTGGGGAGAGAGAAATCGCGTGAGTTTGGCAGAGGCGAGAAGAAACGGTGCATAATAGTTATCCATTTATATTGGTGCGGTTGGGGGTTATTATGAGGACGGAGAGTTTGGTGCACTAGGTGCGTATTGTTTTTGGCGCCCACGCATGAGGCAAAGGGATTAGAAATCATAGAATCCCTCAAACATTCCGACGACGATGCCCTATGGATGAGGGTCACCTCTTGTCCCGTGAAGCTCTTAAGGTGGTTTTCTCACTAAAAGGCGACAGATGTTCTCACTAAAAAGGTATAGAGGGGGCGGTACCTAAGCTCTGAGGACTTTCTTCTCGACTTTCGTCATATTCTTCAACTTCTTTTCTGTTTCTAGTGCCGATTCGTACAATCTGCCTGTACACCTAACCCCCGAGATCCTTGACGGAGAGAATTGTGATGCGAGTAAACTGGATGATTAGAGAATAAGATAGATAGATAGCTTTTAGTTGTATATTTGAATAAATAATTTATTATTACATTACTATATATTTGTAATGATTACTTTATATTGAAATTTTCACTTAATATAAGTCAATATGTTATTTAAGAGCCAGCTGCTATATATACTATATTATTATAAATATATTAACATAGAGTATATATAACAAGGACTACATAGTATAATCACTTAGTATATATAGATATATATGATATACCCTTTCCCCTCCTCACATGAAATTATAAATAAAACTGGGAATAAACGTAACTCACATTGATTTAACATAACCACGGGTTCGAGACGCAAGACCGCCTGTTTAAGAAAACTGTTGCAGTAACCGAGAGAGAGAATAAATTATGAGTATTTCCAGGAGTTCAGTAGAAATTTTAAATGCAATACTGTGTATTAAGATATATATTATATATATACTATATAAGGTATATCATACATAGAACAAATATATTAATTTTAGAAAAAGCTTTTGGCAGTTAGAAATAATGTAGTATTATATATATATATATAATATACTATAATATATATAGTATATATTATATATATAATATATATATAATACAATATATACTACATATATAATATATTATATATATATATATATATATTATATATATATAGTCCTTTTTATTTATTATTTTAATTACTGAAGTATATATACTCTATATTAGGAGAGGTATGAGCTATCTATAATACGAAGCCGATGGGTATATATGACTAGGATATAGGGGCTGAGAACGAAATCAATATACCACGGAGGGAGGATGGTGCCGAGATACTCCCGGACATAAACACTCACACTAGATATCAAATAATATATACGCTAGAAGATGACTAGGTTTAATTATTTATTTTATTATTTAATCTTATATTTTAATTTTTGTTATTTGTTTTATTTTATATATTATTATTTTTTTAAATTTTAGCTGATGGAGGTGAGTACTAGAAGCAAGATACAATATAAATCTAAATATATATATATATATAATATATATATATATATATGGCAGTAGCAAAAAAAATTTTCGGGGTGTTTTAGATTAAGAACAATATCACTATATATAGGATCAGTTAAATAAAAGAAATATACGAGGAGCATATTAAAAGACGATTATATCTATATATAATATATATGATATTATTAAAGTAGCTAGTATATATATATATAGTATAGATAAATATTTAATAATTATTCATCATATGAACTAATACTCTATATATAAGCTACTAGATTAATTATAGAATAGAAATACAACGGAATATAATTTATATATAATGGCCATACACTTATTAAAGCGTAATAATTTGGAAAATAAAGAACAAAAATAATAACACTTTGATTTCATAAAATAAAAAAGCATTTCATTCCTAAATTTGCTATCTTAACAGCAAATGGATTGATAACTTCCTTCGTCTAATTATATTAGAGAATATGTGCGATCAAGACACACCCAATACCCCATTAAAGACAGGTATCCTGCAGAGCGGCTGAGATGTATTGATTCTTCGATCTATCATTAGAAAATGAACAAAAGTTATGCCTTTGAGCGGCTACCTTATTCAGAGTAGTGAAAATATTGTTTTGGGGACTCTTCAACATTTCTGAGTGAGATATAATTGACTATATATCATCCATTTCAATCTCTATATCTGATACGTAACTGAGTAGACTGCACATATGCAAATTTAATAACAAGAATTTCAAGGAAATTTTGGGATGGAATTAATGGATACGAGTACTTTATAAAGTACTGAGTAAGATATGAAGCATCTTTGAATTCGCGAAATTGCAGAGCTCCGTAACTGGATTTGAAAAACACTAGCCAAGAAATATCACAGAAATCTATCTATATGCCTCCATTTATTCATTTCTCTATATTCAAATTAAACAAGTTCTATCACAAGAGTGGCATCATGATATTATTGCTTTCATTATGCAGAAGCAGAAGTTCTTGTTGCAACTTCCAAAATGTTGAAAATCTGTCTTTCGCGGGCTGGTAGTTGTGCTTGAAAAGCAGCTAGATATCTAAAGCCAAGAATGCAATGCTACATTTCCAACTATGATTAAGACAGTTGCTGTCACTAAATTAGGAAGAATGCAATGTAATACATAATGAAAACAGAGTGTTTTGAGCAATAAAGTCACTAACAAAGTTGATACAAAAGTAAACTTATAGCAAATTTGCTTTTGCTTAAAGGACTTGCATATACTCATAAGTCTGTCTCTAATATTAATCTTTATGGTTTATATTCCACTGTGAGACACGCAGAGTCGAAGCCCTCATATATCCACGCGCAACTTATATGCGTTAAATTTCATTTGGTTCGTATACTATATACCATCGAAAATTTCCACTACCTTGTGTAAGCCATTCCATGACGGAGGTTATGTCCATTTGTGTCTGGTGCAGAGAATCACTGTTTTCTTTTTTTTTATACTATTTAAATTAGTAAGTGCGGCTTCGGAATCCTTAAAATGCGCAATATAGTTGCATTCCAATAGCCGAACATTAAGCTCGCTTGTTTCCAGGATGTCGAACAGTGATGAACATCTAAGGGCTGCTGGATATTTTCGAAAGCTTAAACACCTCTGCAATCTTTCATCATTGCTGCTGCACCACCATCATATGTTGTACCAATCAGAAAGTTAAATATTATAATATCAACAGCTTCGTAAGCTATTAACTCAGATGAGAGATAGAAGAAACAAGACAGTTAGAGACAACAATATGTGGACCTTAATCGAGAACCTGTCACCAGTCAAACTAAAATATTTATCAAATACACTGCCCATGCGACAAAACACACAACCTGACACCAACACCTAAGGCTGTCATCTATCTGAAACCAATGTCAAATCATAATAATATTAAGACGTCGCGCTCTTTACTACCAAAAAAGTAAAAATGTCTTTTTAGCTACGGTTCAAGACTAACGTCACAAGACAAGCTTTCATATAAAAGTTTATTGGTGACTTAGGCAGGGCACAGACTAAAATCCGAATTCGCGATATTGTAACTTAATCTAACTAACTATCAAGCCAACCCTGCCCACTTTGGCTACGTCACGCACACTAGACTAATATCGAGTTACTCCTGATCAACATAACACATTAACTTCTCTCATCATTATTCACACCGAACAGTCCGAAATAAGGCGTTCCAGTTAACCACAATGCCCTTTTGCTTTAAAATGTTGAAAGTGAAGTCACACACAAAACTCCTGCCGGGATAACCCAACATGGAAACAGGTAAGAGAGTGTAAATCGATGCAAGTAACCAATAGAAAAGTATGGCACAGATCTTCTGTCAATTTTCCCATTTCCATTTCTTATCCACAGTTAAAAAACAACTAGATCTGAAACGTAAGTTGAAGAAATGCGAATCAGAAAATTTCAAGTAACCTCTCAAATGCAAGTAACCTCTCCGTCCTAATATACTTTCCTTTTCCACAGTCGGAAATGCTCAGTTAACCTCGGAAGATTAACGCAATGACAGTAAAAAAAGAAAGTAGAATACGTCAGGGAAAGAGGGTACCTGCGTCTCGCCTTAGCCGCTAGAAGTGGTAGGAAACTAAAAAAAAAGTAAAATTTGAAGAAAGAGTTCATTTTTACTGTAATGGGATACAAAGGAGTTACCGGCCTTTACCTCTACATTTATTAATTGTGTGTCCCCTAGAAAAACTGTCTCCGTGGTAAATATTTTTATAGACTGGTATCATGTTCCCTATGATCTGGGAGAATTTGAAGGAGGAACAAATAGCTGCCAAAGTATGGAATGTTTAAAAACAAAATATATATATTCTTGTTCATAAACCATATTCATAAATTTATATATTTGGTTCAAACTAATCTTTCATACTTTGGCACGAATTTTCTCTTGCTTTAGTGATTTATCGCACGTCTTGCCCCCACTTCCCCCCCCCGCTCCACATTCTCAATCCTTTTCATCACAAGCCCCCCCCCTCCCCGCCCTTTGACTCCCTCCCAACCAAACAAAAACAAACTCAAAATTTTTGTTTCCTCCCCTCTGGAAAACCTTTTCTATCCTTCTCCACCAAAGGTTACCCTTTGTTGTTGTTGCATTGCATTAAAAAAAAATTTTTTTTTTTTTTTTTGTATATTTTGGTTGAGAAGTATGTCTTCCCCCTTCCCCCTGAATGAGGGGAGTCTTCCCTCTTCCCCCACCTCCCTAGCTTGATCGTGTTTCGCGTAATAAGAGCCTATTTAAAAGGGGATGAAGGACTACCGGGATTGGGAGAAGATTCTAGTCTTAGAGTCAGGGGGGGTAGGAAGAATCTTCGAATGCTTATTTAAAGTCAGGTGCACGTTTGCCCCCCCCCCCCTCTTCCCGACCCTCCTGGATTTTTATCACCCTAATTTTTATGGTTTGTGTTGATTTAGTTTTTTTTTTTTAATAGCTTTTTTTTCCCCTTTCAGTTGTGATTGTGTGTATGCGGTTTTTTTTTATTTATTTTTTTTTTTTTTTTTTTTTTTTTTTTTTTGTTTTTTTTTTTTTTTTT
>JABUQX010106342.1:0-12500 GCA_015478945.1 Trachelipus rathkii | reverse complement strand
GAGTTTATTTTTTTTTACTAGTTCCTATGAAGTGACGTTAAAAATAGCACTTATTCACGTATTGTTTTCTTTGAGAAGAGTTAATTCAGACATATTGCGTTGTATATTACAGAATCATTTAAGAGCAGCTGGAGAAAACTACATGGCGTCAGTATCCCAAAGTGAAAATAGTTCGTCTACGAAAAGAGAGGGACTCATCAGGCCCGTTTGATGGGTGCCAAAGAAGCCACAGGTCCCAGTGCCTCACCTTTTTGGATTCCCATTGTGAATGTATGATACCACAGGTATGGCCAATTTCTCCTTTTTATATAATGTGGTTTTTGGGAAGTAGTAATGGTACGAGTTGATAAAGGAGTGGGGTTACCCCCTTTATATTAGACGAAACATTCTCTTTAAATATATTTAAATAACAAATAAAACTAGTATATTTTATAGTGAATATAATAACGAATAAATCCGAAAGTCATGGTAGTAGTTAGAATAGCAATTAAATTAGTTAATTACTGTAGATAATTTGAAACCTTGAATTATTTATTATTATTATTATTATTATTATTATATTATTTATTATTATTATTATTATTATATATTATTATTATTTTATTATTTTATTATCTGGATTTTTCGAATTTGATCCAGAGGTGGGTTGGAACCATTTACGGACGGATTGCCCGAGATAGTACCACTGTGGCCACCCCGGTTATGATGTCCTTTCTGATGACACTCTCGAGTTAAAATACCAACAGAGTTCAGGTTCCGTTAGCTGGTGGTTTTGATTGGGTCTCTTCAGGTAGTTTAAACAAAAAAATATATATATTTTTAAAAATTTGAGAGCTATAGAAAATGGTACTAGTGCAATGGTTGTCTGGTTATGGGCGCCTTATTACGGGAAATATTGATTTTAATCATTCTATAATAATAGTAATATTATAATAAGTATTTAGTATGGGCGATTACTAATATATCGTTGTGGGAGTTGGAGTACTAAAACACAATATAGGTGGTTTTGGTAGGGTTAGTAATTGTATTAACCGACAAGCACGTTTACTAGTTAACCGTATGCGTATATTTTAGTCTTTACAAATGTTACTATTAAGAAACTAATAATAATATTTACCTAGTATTGGTGTAACCAACTCGGTAACTGATAATAGTTAAAAAATACTAAACTAGTTAGCTTGCTTCCTTACTGACCGCGGGTTGGAATGGTGATTTTACTTTTTATTATAGTGCATGGAGGCGTTGACTGGATTTATGTGTAGTACTGCCAACATATTTCAATGGCACTATATATATATATATAGATATATATAATATATATATATGATATATATATATAAATATATTATATATATATATACTATATTATATATATAAATATATATTATATATATATATATATATATTGAGAAATGAAATCAAAGAAAAACCTAGATAATCCCAGTAAAACAAGATGGGACTCCAAGACCATCAGATGAAAATAGAGTGGCCAGAAAATAATCTTCCATCAAGGCAGTTAATATATCAGGTGAAGTCTGATCCAAAAATCAACAAAGATAACGGACAAAAGTCCCACAGACCCAAGAACTGTCACTTTGATAAATAGCGATCCTAGATCTCATTTCGATTTAACCCAAAGGCAACTTGATCCTAGAATAAACGGTTATTTTTTTCTACGAGACTCGGTGAGCTTAGAATCAATGATTTGCGTAAAAGACAAGATGATTCAAGAAGTACCAATGGGCATTTCTTGGCTTCAGAATCCAACTAATCCGAAGAACACAAGGAGACTTCCCGCCCAGAGACTGGGTGATTCCCATAGTTTAATCGACAAACCAAGGACCATCTGGTCTGTTCTACCCCATCCAGATATCCTTCACGCTCAACAAAATTTCCTAGACAAATCCCCACCCTCCCATCCTGCATACCCTTTTAATACTAAGAATAATATGAATCACTTTAATAGTCCTTTCATAGGTAATATTAAGATCCTTCATATGTTCAATAACTTAATGAATGATGCTCCTCCCTACAATACTTCTTACTCATACTTTGCCTTCTTTTCAGCAAGGATTATTACCACTACACAGCGATAAAATATAATTATTTTAAATTAACATAAAAATAATATGTATAAATTATAACTGTGATACTGAGTAATATATATATTATATATATATATAATATATATATAGATATACTATATAATATATATTATATATATATATAATATATATATTATATTATATATTATATATATATATAGTATATTTCCCTGTCTGTAAGCATGGGGGAAAAAGCAATTTCCACAATCGTGACGTTGCGTGTTGTAAGAGGCGGCTAAAAGGACCGTGGTAGCTGGGGTTTGAGGTTCCGCTACCACTTATTTATGCCCTAAGAATGGTTATGCATGCATCGAGTTTCTGGTTTATGTTTGTGTATCCCTACCAACAATCTTGGGGAACCAAGGGGCAACTGGTGATGATATATTGAGATGTGTTCGAAAAAAGTATAAAAAAAACTGGTCTAATTATTATTATTATTATTATTATTATTATTATTATTATTATTATTATTATTATTATTATTATTATTATTATTATTATTATTATTATTATTATTATTATTATTATTATCATTATTATTATTATTATTGGTTTCTCTTATGAACCTGATTTATAAATATCGGCTTCTAGAGAAATGAGGTTTATGAGTAGTTGACCTTTACTTGGAATGTTTGAATGGTTCTCGATTAGTTCTTAAAATAGAACTTGTAACCTAAGTAATGTTCAACATGCGCCTTTTTAAAAAATAAATGAAAAGAAATTAAGGGGTTGTAATAAGCTATGTATCCACCCCTCCCATTTTTGGGTAAAAAAAAACGTAAAATTGGGTGGGAAAAATTCTCTCTCTTCTCTCTCTCTCTCTCTCTCTCTCTCTCTCTTCTCTCTTCTCTCTCTACATCTCTCTTCTCTCTCTCCTCTCTCTCTCTCTCTCTCGTCTCTCTCGTCTCTCTCTCTCTCTCTCTCTCTCTCTCTCTCTCTCCTCTCTCTTCTCCTCTCTCTCTCTCTCTCCTCTCTCATCTCTCTCTTCTCTCTCTCTTTTCTTTGCTCTCTCTCTCTCTCTCTCTCTCTCTCTCTCTCTCTCTCCTCTCTCTCTCTCTCTCTCTCTCTCTCTCTCTTCTCTCTCTCTCTCTCTCTTCTCTCTTCTTTCTTTTCTCTCCTCTCTCTCTCTCTCTCTCTCTCTCTCTCTCTCTCTCTCTTCTCTCTTCCCTCTCTTCTCCTCTCTCTCTCTCTCTCTCCTCTCTCTCATCTCTCTCTCTCTCTCTCTGTGTGTTCTCATTTTTTTTCCTTTATAAGATAAATTTTTTTTTCAAAGCGGTCAGGACTTTTTTTTTTTTTTTTACCGATAACTTTTTAGTGGATTGGGGTTGGAATGCCATAAACTTCTTCTAATACCCCCCTCCCCCTTTTGGCTGTGGCACTAGGACTTTCTTCATTTTTTTATTTTTGTGATAATGTTAATTTTAAGTATCGGTGAACTTTTGTTTTTGTTGTTTTTAAATTAAGTATTTCAAAAATTATTTTTTTCAAAAATTATTATTATTTATTATTATTATTATTTATTATTATTATTATTATTATTATCATTATTATTATCATTATTATTATTATTATTATTATTATTATTATTATTATTATAATTATAATTATAATTATTATTATTTACCTCCGACATATGTTTCGGTTTTAAGCATGAGTTTGATTTTGAAATCCCATAAGACGAACCCACGCAAATCCCATGCACTATCGAAAGGCTTGTAAAGCTACATTATATCGTCGCTTGAAAGGCAAAAGGTAATAACCGACGGTTTTGGTGAAATTAGGTTTTCAGCGCCGCTAAAACAATTTCTCTGCTGAATCGAATGATATATGCTTCAGCTTTCTACGACAATTTTGTGACTCTTGAATCAACCATAAAGAATAAAACAATGAATTCATTTTTTTTTACTAAACTTCCTTTATTAGCGTAATTTTAAACTATTGTTTCGTAAAATATTTTTCGTTTAATTCCCTCTACTGTAAAACTACTAACTTGTCGTTTAAGACGTTTTGCCTTTCATACGACGATATAGACATGTATTTGTCACATTTGTAATAGACTCCCTGCAAAGAAATTATTTTCAGGTTGGTTGGAACCATTGCTCGGCAGAATCGCCAAGGACCACACAAATGTGGTTCTGCCATTAATCGAAATCATATCAGACGATGGTTTTGAAATAAATTTTACGGACCCTGTGAACATTCAAGTTGGAGGGTTTGATTGGAACTTAGGGGTACGAACGGAGTCCAACAAAAAAAATTTTCTCTCAATTATATTTTTTGTTTAGATTTTGTTTAGACTTTTTGAGCTTTCATTGTTAGTAATTTTTGCCTATTTCGTTATTAATGTTTATATGCCTCTCTCTCTCTCTCTCTCTCTCTCTCTCTCTCTCTCTCTCTCTCTCTCTCTCTCTCTCTCTCTCTCTCTCTCTCTCTCTCTCTCTCTCTCTCTCTCTCTCTCTCCTCTCCCTTTTCTCTCTCTCTCTCTCTCTCTCTCTCTCTCTCTCTCTCTCTCTCTCTCTCTCTCCCTTTCCTCTCTCTCCTCTCTCTCTCTCTCTCTCTCTCTCTCTCTCTCTCTCTCTCTCTCTCTCTCTCTCTTCTCTCTCTTCTTCTCTCTCTCTCTTCTCCCTTTTCCTTTCTCTCTCTCAAATATATATATATATATAATATATATATATATATATATAGAGGTAGAGAAGTTCATATAATACATACATATATATATTTATATATTATATATTATCGTATGTATATTAATTTCCTTTCAACCTGAATTTAAAGAAAATCTTTGTTCTAACTCTGGCATTGTTTTCTGCTATTCACCACGGAGGGACGCTTCCTTAGGAATACCACGGTCTCCAAAAGCCCGAGAAAATCATGCAACATATTTCTTCACGGAATCTCGCAAAATATATATATTTCAACACTTAAAACCTTTCTCCCTAGAAAATGCAATCATCATTCTGGTTCCTCTTGCTCCCGCCTGGAATCGTGCAAAATCTATTCTCCCTAACACTAGAAACTCTTCTCCTTAGAAAATGTCGTTTCTGTGTTCCTCTTGCTCCCGCCCTTTCTGGCATTTTACAAAAAAAAAAACTGACTATGCTTCTTCCTCTTTGCCACCTTTAGTATCTTCCGAAAGGCACAACTGCTGCTGCTGCTTCTATGACTTCTGCTAAAGCCGATTTCTTCACTCAAAGCTTTGCCTCTTAATATACACCTTAGATGATTCCGGACGGAGATATTATTCCTACTACACCCTCTTTTAACTCGTTATGCCTAACATTGTAATAACTTGTTAAAACGTTATTTTTGCTCAATCTGAGCTGAACATAAAGAAGTCTTATAGTCCTGAAGGGTATCCCTCCTGTGGTTCTCAAAACTTGTGCTTCTGAGCTTGCATCGTGCCCTTGATAAACCCTTTGTGTCCGTCTTTTCACTTACACCTTCCCTTCCTGCAGGAAATCTACTCTCCTCCTACAGGAAAGGGAATCTCTCTCAGCCTTCAAATTATCTTGCTATCGCCTTAACCCGCGTTCAAGTTTTCGAATCTATCCTGAAGAGGAAAATTTGGAAATTTCTCAATTTTTTTTAATCTTATCTATCTCTGATTGTCAGTATGGCCTTCGTCAGGAACGTCTCTACTGCAGATGATCATCTCTCCCTTCTCCCTCTGAGTCTTGGTGGTCATCAGCCCTTCGGTATATCGAAAATCTTCGATAAAGTCTGTCACAAAGCTATGAATTCCTTTCCGGTCGGTCTACTGTAGATATTGTAGACGGCCACCGTCCATTCTGTAAATCTATAAACGGTGGTGTTACTCGAGTTCGGAGGCTCTTAAAAAAGTTTTCTATTTTTGGCCAGCTGTTATTATTGATTATTATTATTATTATTATTATTATTATTATTATTATTATTATTATTATTATTATTTTAGTACCCGTGGTCATTGTTCGGAGGATAACGGAAGTTATGTTGTGTATCAGTTTAATTGCAAAGAAGTTGGTTGTAAATGCTCTAATGTGGGATACACAACTAACACTTTAAGTACCCGAATTATGCAACACAGGTATAAGCCCAGTAAAATGTGGGAGCATTACACAACGGATCACAGATCCCTCTCCTACAGTTGAAATTGCTAGTTGTTTTAAAATTTTATTTCAAGTTGGTAATTTCAACTATCTTCGTATAGCAGAATCTCTCTTTATTAAAAAACTTAAGCCAGACATCAATGTGAAGTTTAATGAAATGAATGAATGCTTGAATGTTTTTTGAATATTTGGAGTGTTTTGCAGGTACACCTGGTATCCATGATAATAATAGCTGTATTTGCAAAATAATGTAAGCTTTTTTGATTTTTCATCAGAACTATTTATTTTAACTTCACAATTAATGTAAAATAATTTTAGATTTTTAGATTTAGAAATTTATTATTTGTAAACTGCATTATAAATAGTTAACCGTGATCATGCCAGAAGTATACAAGCGAAATATTGGTACAATATTAAAGGCTTTAACTTCTTTTTATTCTAGAATAGTCATTAATAAATTTTCTTCTGAAAATAAAGAATTATTTAGAAGAAGCTTGCAAAAAGTATATGTATTATTATTATTATTATTATTATTATTATTATTATTATTATTATTATTATTATTATTATTATTATTATTATTATTGTTGTTGTTGTTGTTGTTGTTGTTGTTGTTGTTGTTGTTGTTGTTATTATTATAATTATTATTATTATTATTATTATTATTATTATTATTATTATTATTATTATTATTATTATTATTATTATTATTATTATTATTATTATTATTATTATTATTATTATTATTATTATTATTATTATTATTATTATTATTATTATTATTATTGTTGTTATTATTATTTATTATCAGCATAATCATATTATTATTATTATTATTAAAATAAACGTTATACATGCTTGGTTTCTCGCATAAACCAAGTACATGTCGACATGTTAAGAATATATATATATATATATATATATATATATATATATATATTGGTCCTCTATATATATATATATATATAACTAATATATATATATATATATTATATATATACTATATGCTATATATACTATATTATAAGATTATATATATATATATATAATATATATATATAAATGTTTTATAGTTATTTGATGTACCGTCATATTTTGGGCCTGCTAAGTTGGTTAACCTTTAGTTAGTGGGTTACCGTGTTTGAAACTTGTATCGGACATTTTTATCTCTTGAAACTTGTACCGGACACTTTTTATCTCTTGAAACTAGTACCAGACACTTTATCTCTTGAAACTTGTACCGGACACTTTTGATCTCTTGAAACTTGTACCGGACACTTTGATCTCTTGAAACTTGTACCGGACACTTTTGATCTTGAAACTTTTACCGGACACTTTTCATCTCTTGAAACTTATACCGGATACTTTTCATCTCTTGAAACTTTTACCGGACACTTTTATTTCTTGAAACTTGTACCGGACACTTTATCTCTTGAAACCTTTGCCGGACACTTTTATCTCTTGAAACTTGTACCGGACACTTTTTATCTCTTGAAACTTGTACCGGACACTTCAGTTGACGTTAGTAGGATCTAGGCTGGTGTTTATTAATTAACAAGAAATCGGTTTAAATCTATTATTTAATGACTTGTGCTTGGTTTTGTTATACTCCAAACTCAGATTTTTCAAAATACCCAGTTGGGTTGGGTTTTTGTTGAAATACCTGGGGGAGTTTTGTCAATCAAATTGGTGGAAATTGGGTATAATTGAAGGAGAAAATAATGAAAATTGTTATTTTGTCAGGGTTTTGCACTAACTGCGTTAACAAGTCAAAATTAGAAGTTCGCTACCAAATGCTCAAAAAATAGGATTTTTTTATGGGATTTTCCTCTAAGACTTTTGGGGTTGGATTTTGGGTACCAACCCTGAATCCCACAAGTAACTCCCACACAAAGTGCTGAAAGACTTGTAAAAACTAGATTTATATACATACACATATATTGTAACAAAGCCCTCCATAATCATTTTCAGGTTGGCTGGAGCCCCTGCTTGACCGCATTGCCAGGGACCCCACAAATGTGGCCACCCCCTTAATCGAAATCATATCAGATGATACGTTTCAAATAAGATTTTTGAAAGAAAGGAACTTTCAAGTTGGAGGGTTTAGTTGGGGCTTAATTGTACGTGGGAGTAAAGAGGAGGAAATTTTTTTTTTTTAATTTTATTTATTTTTTTTTTTTTGCTTTTATTTGTATTCATTTTATGCAGCATTTATTTATTAAAATCTGATTCGTTTAACAACGGAATTTGTATTATATGATTTTCTCTCTCTCTCTCTCTCTCTCTCTCTCTCTCTCTCTCTCTCTCTCTCTCTCTCTCTCTCTCTCTCTCTCTCTTTTTTTTATGCTTTCTTTTTTATTATCTCTCTCTCTCTCTCTCTCTCTCTCTCTCTCTCTCTCTCTCTCTCTCTCTCTCTCTCTCTCTCTCTCTCTCTCTCTCTCTTTTTTTTTCCTTTTTTCTTATTATAATATCTCTCTCTCTCTCTCTCTCTCTCTCTCTCTCTCTCTCTCTCTCTCTCTCTCTCTCTCTCTCTCTCTCTCTCTGTGTGCCGTGGTCATTTTTTTTCTTAGAGTAAGATAATCTTTTTTTCAGGGAGCGGGCACGACTTTTTTTTTTTACCGATATCCCGATATAAACTTCTTCTAATACACCCCAACCCCCTCCTTTTGGCTTTGTCGCTAAATTACTCTACTTTCTTCTTTCGCATTTTTACTTTATTGTAACAATATAATTTTGGTTTTTTAGAATAAGAATTAATGTATTATTATTATTATTATTATTATTATTATTATTATTATTATTATTATTATTATTATTATTATTATTATTATTATTTACCTTCGACATATGTTTCGGTTTTAAAAATGAGTTTGTTTTGAAATTCCATAAGAAGCTCCCACACAAAACCCATGCGCTATCGAAAGACTTGTAAAGCCAGCCACATTATATCATCGCTTGAAAGGCAAAAGGTAATAACCGACGGTTTTGGGGGGAAATTAGGTTTTCAGTGCCGCTAAAACATAATTTCTCTGTTGAATCGAATGATATATGTTTCAGCTTTCTACGACGATTTTGTGACTCTTGAATCAGCCATAAAGTATAAAACCTAAATTAAATAATTTTTTTTTTTTTTGCTAAACTTCCTTTATTAGCGTAATTTTAAACTGTTGTTTCGTAAAATATTTTTTTCTTTTAACTCCCTCTACTGTAAAACTACTGACTTGTGATTTAAGTTTTTTTTTCCTTTCATACGACGATATAGACATATATTTGTCACATTTGTAATAGACGCCCTGCAAAGAAATTATTTTCAGGTTGGTTGGAACCATTGCTCAGCAGAATCGCCAGGGACCACACAAATGTGGTCCTGCCATTAATCGAAATCATAACAGACGATGGTTTTGAAATAAATTTTACGAAACCGGTGAACCTTCAAGTTGGAGGGTTTGCTTGGGACTTAACGGTACGAGGGAGGGTAAAAAAAAAAAAAAAAATTCTTAATTTTTTTTTTTTTTTTTTAGATTTTTTATTTAGACTTTTTGAGCTTTCATTTTAAGTAATTTTTGCCTATTTCGTTATTAATGTTTATATGCCTCTCTCTCTCTCTCTCTCTCTCTCTCTCTCTCTCTCTCTCTCTCTCTCTCTCTCTCTCTCTCATATATTTCTTTCTCCTCTATATATATATATATATATATATATATATATATATATATATATATATATATATATATATATATATATATATATATATATATATATATATATGAATTTAGTTTGTAACTATGTATATATATATATATATTATATGTATATAATATGTATATATATATATATATATATATATATATATATATATATATATATATATATATATTTTACTGTCCTTTCAACTAAATCTGAAACGATGTAACTCTTTGCTTCGTTTCATCGTGCTATTCACCACAGGGAGGACGCTCCTCAGGAGATTAACCGGTCTTCAGAAGCCGAAGTCATTGCGGCTTATAAACCACAGAATCACGCAAAATATATATATTCAACATTTAAAACTTTTTTCCCTAGAAAATGCAATCATCATTATGGTTCCTCTTGCTCCCGCTCGGAATCGGGCAAAATCTATTCTCCCTAACACTAAAAACTCTTCTCCTTAGAATATTTCGTTTCTGTTTCCTCTTGCTCCCTCTCTGCATTTTGCAAATATATATATATATATATATATATATATATATATATATATATATATATATACTACTAACTATGCTATATATATATATATATATATATATATATATATTAACTAACTACGCTTCTTCTTTGCCACCTATAGTATCTTCCGAACGGCACAACTGCGGCTGCTGCTGCTTCTTCTATGCCTTCTGCTAAAGCTAACTTTTTCGCTCAAAGCTTTGCCTCTTAATATACACCTTAGATGATTCCGGACGGAGATATTATTCCTACTACACCCTCTTTCAACGCCTAATGCCTAACATTGTAATAATTTGTTGAAACATTATTTATGCTCTATCTGAGCTGGACATGAAAAAGTCTTATGGTCATGAAGGGTATCCCTCCTGTGGTTCTCAAAACTTGTGCTTCTGAGCTTGCATCGTGCCCTTGATAAACTCTTTCGTATCTGTCTTTCCATTTTCACCTTCCCTTCCTGCTGCAAATCTGCTCACCTCCTACAGGAAAGGAAATCCCTCTTAGCCTTCAAAATATCGTACTATCGCCTTCAAGTTTTCGAATCTGTCCCCAACAGGAAGATTTGGAAACCATTTAAATTTTTTTTAATCTTATCTATAATCTCTGATCGTCAGTATGGCCTTCGTCAGGAACGTCTCTACTGCAGACGATCATCTCTCCCTTCTCTCTCTGAGTCTTGGTGGTCATCATCAACCCTTCGGTATATCGAAAATCTTCGATAAAGCCTGGCACAAAGCTTTAATTTCCTTTCCTGTCGGTCTGCGGTAGATACTGTAGACGTCCACCGTCCATTCTGTAAATCTATAAACGGTGGTGTTACTCGGAGTTCTGTCTCTTTTATGTCCATCGTATTGATGACTAACTCTATCCTCCGCTGAGGATTTGTCTTTTGACACGCCTTTCTACACAGTCTACATATATATATATATATATATATATATATATATATATATATATATATATATATATATATATATATATATGCTATATATCATTATACTATACTATAATATATATATAACTTATATATATATATATATATATATATATACTAACCTATATATATATATATATATATCAGAGGTGACTTCCCCGCTCTCATTTTGGGTAGTCATGGCGCACCGCACCTCGAGAAAACGTAGTTCGCTAGCGCTCCTCCGCACTTATTCAGACCATCAAACCTCCGCTATCGCAAGTCCGCACGTCGGCACGTCTTCCCTTAATAATGTGCGACTCCTGAATTTGAATAGTAAATACAAAAGAGCATAAAACCTTTCATCAAAACTTATTTATAATGATATATATGAAAAATTGAATGAATATTTACAAAATCTCAAGATTTTCCACTTCCTCCCTAATGTCGTCTTCAAAGGAAAAGAGATCCATATTACCTTTCAAAAAAGTTAGCGTGCTCAAAATTAAAAAGCAGTTAAGGCTGACTCTTTGCCCTCAAAATATCCCCACCAATACTAAATATTCGCTCTACAGCACCAGAACTAGGGAGAGGTGTATTATATTTTATGAACAAGTTCAACAAATTCTGCCTATGCTGAAAGGAAAAGATGTCCTTGGTGAGAGGAGTGCTGGTGTTAGTTCACTTCAGCAGTTCATTGCTAATTTAAGGTCCTCACCTAAATCATTCTACCTCCCTTTTGAAATATTTTGACCCCCTGTCCACCCATAAGAGGGTCTATTTCGTCCAAGACTTTAATAGAATCCATGAAAGCCTCGACTCCTGCAGATTCAATGCTAATGCTACAGTATCAGAAGCTCATTTAGCTATATATATATATATATATATATATATATATATATATATATATATATATATATATATATATATATATATATATATATCTTTCTTTGCTATTCTTAATATATATATATATAATAATAATATATGTATATATGTATAACAATAATAACAACCCAGCAACCTTAACCTTGCTAACTATGCTGCTATAGCAACCTTATAATATGTATACTTATATATATAGTAATATATATATATATTTGCTATATATATGCTGCTATGTATATAATTAACTAGAAAGCCTTTAAAAACCCAAAATATATATATATATATATATATATATATATATCTATA
>JABUQX010106341.1:20000-30000 GCA_015478945.1 Trachelipus rathkii | reverse complement strand
TTAAATTTACGCTACCGTTTTCTTTTTGAAATCTTTAAATCCCTATGTATATTGTATTAATAAACAAATCCTTTTATTGATCTTTAATTTAATTCCCTGTCACTACCAGCAAATCTTTATTAATTTTAGTTGAATAATTCTAATAGCGTTACAAGGTTTAATGTCCCAGAAAGGTCAAATAATATTTTATGAGAAAACTTCAGATTGTTAATACAACAGAGTAATATTTCTTTTAATGGTTTACAGAAATAGAACGTTGACTTTTCTTTCCCATCCAAATATCTTTCAGTGGTGGTACAGCTGTGAGACATTGACTCCCCTCCCATTCCTCTATCTTTCAGTGGTGTCAAAGCGGTGGGACATTTTGGCGACATTTTAGCGACTTTTAGCGACATTTTTGAGACTTTTAGTGACTATCTTTCAGTGGTAGCAGCGGTGTAAGACTTTTAGAATTATTTAGGATTTTTTTTTGTCTTTATAGCTGGTTTAAAGTGACAGGTGAAGCGTTTATATTAAACAAGAAGTATAATAGTTAATAATAGGGCATGAAATTAAAGATAGTTAATAAATAGTTAAGCTGGTGGATAAATATTAAAAATAGTTGGTATTATACTTTAAAAATATATTTATATTACTGATTAGATAATATTTTTTTGTGTAATGCACTCGTTAGAAAGTTAAAAATGATAATAATAAAGTTCATAATTGCATTAATAACATTAGCAGTTAATAAAAACAGAAGTAACAAAAAGCAGATATTGGTTAAGAAGGATAAAGACAAAGGAACAATTCATCATCTCAGAGAAGTAAAATTCCTTCATACTAGTGTAAAGATTGACCATTTTAGGAGTAGAAAACGCGAGAGAAAGAAAAACAAGTGTTTTCATTACATTAACAATATTGGCTATAACGATAATGAACTTAAAGGACAGAAACAGTAATCTTGTAAATAATTCTTTGTCAGGAACAAATTAATTTAGTTACCCCCTTAAATCTAAAATTAGTAGAAATTATTAAATTTAGATGTAGTATTTTAATTTAGTTTTTTTCTGACTTAGGAATTTAGTTGTTTTATGTTTGCAAAGATTTAGTAAATAGATGTTAAGATAAATTACTTAAATTTTTTTTGAAGATTTAAATGATTATTTATGGACTAGCTATTTTAAAATTTAAAAGGTAAGTTTATATTAATGGTTGGTCGAATATATGATGTAAATCTATTTTAAAGACATTAGGAATGTAGAGATATTGTATTATCATCGGAAATGACGGGAGATTTTTTCTTGAAAGATTATTAGAGCACTTATTTTATGTAAGTTATTTTAGTAGTTCTATTTCGAAATAACAGTTCTAACAGAGTAGAAATATTGAGTATCGATGAAAAATGGAAATGACAGATTTTAGAAAGATTAGAGTACTTACTAATGATTAAAAGGTTATTAGTTTTGATCTGTTAGCTTTAACAGAATCTGAGATATTTAAGGAATATTGAATATTGATGAAATATGGAATTAGAAAATTAAATTTCTTTTAGTAGGCTATTACCTTGATATAACCTCGTTATGTATACGAAATGAAGTGATGTTGGTAACATAATTTGAATATTATGTTTGAAATTTTATGATGAATTTGAATTTTGTGATTTTGTGTATCTGTTGCAACAGGGGATTTTGGGTAGGAGAGCTTGTAACAAAGTTGCTTCTACTGTGTCTTGCGGTTAATGATTCGTCATTCACTCACATGAACTTGTTCAAACGATATGCCTCTAAGGAGAAAGTCGTTGTGAGCCCGCCTTGGAAATGGGGATGGAAAATTGTACAAAATGCCATCCTATTTCGAGACAAACTTCTTTTTTTTGGTGGTTAAGTTTTGTAAAATGGAAATAGACGTTGTTAAGTTAAATTAATGATTTGAGAGGTTATTTAATTAAGATCAGAAATCCATGGATATTTTGAACATCGTATTTAATGTAGTAAGTAGTAGCCTTTTTAAGAAATGAAGATAGTCGATAGGTTTAAGATCTGTTGAGAAAATTTGTAAGTTAAAGGTACTGGAAATGTTTAAATTCAAAAGTAATGTTGTAAAGTCAATAGAAATGGACGTTAGAAGTTAATATTGAAAATGTTAAAATCAGAATGTAGTGATACGAAGCTAGTAATGAAGTTGTGGTTAAATGCTAAATGTCTGATTAATAATAATAAAGTTTTCCCTAAATGTTAAAATAATATTCCGTTTTAAGTTCCTGACTAAAGACATTGTACATAGTAGAAATTAAGGTAATATTAAGTTGACGAAAGGCTGTGTTATTTTTGTGTTTAAAGTTTTGATTAAAGCTTCGAAATCCGTTTTATATATCAATCAGGTGGTTAAATAATTTGTGATATTACACATTTGGTTATTTAAACCTCGTTTTTTTTTTTAAATGAAATTATTTAATGTATAATCTGAAGAGTTTCCCTTTCAGTTCAACACGTAATAGGAGTAACTACTTTAAAGCTGGAAGAAACCGATGACGATGTTTAATTATTCTAAGTCCTCTCTTTCATTTTGTTTTTCTCTATTACTTTATATCTTCTCACTACCTTATTTGTGCTAATATTTCTTGATCTATTTATTTCCTTCATTCCTTTTGTTGTTGTCCACTATTTCAGAAATAAATAAAGAACAGATATCCTACTAACAAAATTTAGTGATTGATAAATAAAACTACTCTGTATATAGTAGATAAGCTATTGACGAAAATGATTAGATATAAGTTTTGATGGTTAATGAAAATGTAAAAATAAATCCATTATTTTTTTTATATATAATCCTTAAAAGAAAGTTATTAAAAAATATTAAAACGCTTGGTAATATGGAGGGCAGTGTAAGATTTTAAATATTTCCTTCGCTATTTAATATTTTTTCTTAATTTTTTCGTTTTCTTTTTTTTAAAATGTTTCAAACTCCCTTTTATTTAGTTACCCCTCTTATTTATTTTTCTTCCTATTTGAATATATATTTTATATCAATTATTTATTATTTATCATTATTATGTTACTTTATATATTTATTTTTATGTATATTTAATTCTATTTATAATTTACCTTGATTTCTTCCCTTTCGTTAAATTCCGTATTTTTAGTTTTTGATCATTTACTTAAATCACCTTTTTATTATTTTAGACTATATTTAATGATATAAACTATAATTTCATAATTAATAAACCTTTATTAATAAATGACTAAAGTAATTATGTATATATTTGCCTTATATTTAAGTTCTAATAATTATTATTTGTTTAAGTATTGCAGAATTCTGGATTGTTTACTCAATCTTGGAAATATTACTGGAACATGTCAGAATTTCAATGGATAAAGTGAACTCTTCTATAAGCAAATCATGTTTTGCCGTATTTCAGAATAATTACATGGAAAAGGACACTTTAAATGTTTTATATATGTAAATTATATATATTGTTAATTTATTAAATAGTTAAAAACCTTTACTATGCCATATTAATAAATATAAGTATTACAGTTTCAAATCGCTTACTGAATCTTGGAAATATTACTGGAATATGTACGAATTTCAATGAATAAGGTTAATTCTTCTATAAGCAAATTACGTTTTACTGTATTTCAGAATAATTGCATGAAAAAGGACACTTTAAATGTTTTATATCTGTAAATTATATATATTACTAATTTATTAAATAGTTAAAAACAGTTACTAAGCCCTATTTGTAAATATAAATATATTTATATATATAAATATATACTTTTATATTTTAGTTACCCTTAATTTAAGATAAATGTTTAATATTAATTTTATATTTTAAGTTAGCAAATTTTTCTTCATTAAATGATTGTATTGTTAATAAAATATTTTGTATGACATTTATATGATAATTATTGATTACAAGAGAAGCAGTTATATATAAGTAGATTTCCAGCCAATATTTAAGCAAATGGGAAGCTTGCCTTCCTTTCTTCCTTGGTCTAGCCAAGAAACTAAACGAAAAGTCTAGCTTTTCATATTTGAGGTCTAGCCTTAGATATATTTTGGTTTGAAGAATATTGTGGTCTAGCCACAAGCTTATAACCAGTCTAGCTGGTTATTGGGTACTATTAGTCTAGCTGATAGATCTGGTCTAGCCAGATACACCCGTATTAGTCTAGCTAATACGAACTTTGGAAGGCCTAGCCGACCGCAACGTTGAGTCTAGCTCAACGAAGGTACTATCAGTCTAGCTGATAGATTTGGTCTAGCCAGATACACCTGTATTAGTCTAGCTAATACGAACTTTGGAAGGCCTAGCCGACCGCAACGTTGAGTCTAGCTCAACGAAGGTACTGTTAGTCTAGCTGACAGATCTGGTCTAGCCAGATACACCTGTATTAGTCTAGCTAATACGAATTTGGAAGGCCTAGCCAACCACAACAATTGAGTCTAGCTCAATTTCTGTCTGTTAAGTCTAGCTTGACGGATTTTTCAGCTTGGATGTGATTGGATTATTAGTCTAACTATTGTGTTATTCGATTGTAGTAACGCCGCAGATTCTCCACGCATATCTTCGAAGAGCAACTGATCTTAAATTTACGCTACCGTTTTCTTTTTGAAATCTTTAAATCCCTATGTATATTGTATTAATAAACAAATCCTTTTATTGATCTTTAATTTAATTCCCTGTCACTACCAGCAAATCTTTATTAATTTTAGTTGAATAATTCTAATAGCGTTACAAGGTTTAATGTCCCAGAAAGGTCAAATAATATTTTATGAGAAAAACTTCAGATTGTTAATACAACAGAGTAATATTTCTTTTAATGGTTTACAGAAATAGAACGTTGACTTTTCTTTCCCATCCAAATATCTTTCAGTGGTGGTACAGCTGTGAGACATTGACTCCCCTCTCATTCCTCTATCTTTCAGTGGTAGCAGCGGTGTAAGACGTTTAGAATTATTAGGAAGTTTTTTTTTTTATTATCTTTAGAGCTGGTTTAAAGTGACAGGTGAAGCGTTTATATTAAATAATAAGTATTAAAGTTTATAATAGGGCATGAAATTAAAGATAGTTAATAAATAGTTAGACTGGTTGATAAATATTAAATAGCTGGTATTATACTTTAAGAATATATTTTTATTACTGATTAGATAGTTTTTTTTGTGTAATGCACTCGTTAGAAAGTTAAAAATGAAAATACTAAAATTTATATTCTTAATAATAATAGTTAATAATTGCAGTAGTAACAAAAATTGTTATTATATATATATTATTATTATTACATATTATTATTACATATTATTATTATTAAATTAAACATATTATACATATATTATCCATACTATTATTATTATTATTATTGGTTGTTATTATATATATATATTATTATTATTACATATATTATATTACATATATTATTATATATATATATTAATATTATATATATTATAAGTTATTATTATTCCGTATATATTATATATATTATTATTATTATTAGCTGATATATTATTATATTATTATATATATATATTATTAATATATATTATTATTATTATTATTATTATTATTATATATACATATATATATATATATTATTATTATATTATTATTATATAGATTATATTATATATATATTATACATACATATACATATTATATTAATATATATACATATATATATATATATATATATATATATATATATATATATATGGTATATATATATATATATATGTAATATATATTGGTGTGTTTGTGTGAGACTATGAAAATAAAATATTCACAAAATTTACAAAAGATTTTAAAAAATAAAATAAATTCAAAATATATTTAGTCAACTAAAATCGCCAAATAAATAAAAAAATAAAAATAAATAAATAAATGAATAAATAAAAATAAATTAAAATTAAAACCTAAAATTTAAACTCACGTAATGTTTCATGATCTAAAATATTACTGACTGGTGTGTATACAAAATTATTATTTTATTATTATTATTATTATTATTATTATTATTATTATTATTATTATTATTATTATTATTATTATTATTATTATTATTATTATTATTATTATTATTATTATATTATTATTGTTATTATTATTATTATTATAATTATTATTATTATTATTAATTATTATTTTTATTTTTATTATTATTATTATTATTATTATTATTATTATTATTATTATTATTATTATTATTATTATTATTATTATTATTATTATTATTATTATTATTATTATTATTATTATTATTATTAGTAGTAGTAGTAGTAGTAGTAGTAGTAGTAGTAGTAGTAGTAGTAGTAAAAGTAGTAGTAAAAGTAGTAGTAGTAGTAGTAGTAGTAGTAGTAGTATTTTAATTTTGTTCTTATAAAAATTTTATCCAATCTTTAATAATAACACATTAATTTATTGTGCTATTTAGTATTAATTGAAGATAGTCATTTTTGTTGTCTTTTTAATAGTTTATCCTTACTTAATTTGCATTTACTTACCAGTCCATAATGTTTTAGAACAAGGAATATTTTGCGAGTTTAAATTTTAGGTTTTAATATTTTTTTCTTTATTTTATTATTTTATATTATTTTTATTTTTTATTTTTCAGGAATATATATTTTGAGTTTATTTTTTTTTTAAAATGTATTTTATAATTTTTGTGAATATTTTTAATAATTGAAGAGTGATTTTTGGAGTTCCCCTCGAAACGTTACTTACTAAATGTCCTCTCCTCTCTCTCTCTCTCCTCCTCTGCTCCTCTCCATATATACATACATATGTTATATAGCTATTATTACATATTGCATAAATACATATTATCACTGTGAATACATCATGCATATTATTATTATTACATAGATTACAAAAATATACATATTATTATTATTATTATTATATATTATTATTGTTATTATTATTATATATTATTATTATACATATATATATATATATTATTATTATATATATATATAGCATATTATTATTATATATTATTATTATATAAATATATATATATATTACATATTATTATTATTACATATTATTATATACATATTATTATATATATATATACATATGTTATTATTATTGGTTATTATTGCTATATTATCCTGCATATACATACCGCAATAATACATATTGTTGGTTAATATATAGAGAGCAGCTATACATATATTATTATTGTTGTTATTATTATATTATTATTATTATTATATTGAGTTAGTTACAACATATCAATACATATACACAGGATATATATATATATATATATTTGTTATTATTATTATTATTATTATTATATATATATTATTATTATTATATATATTATTATTATTATTATTATCCTGCATATATGAAAGTACTGTTCTGGGGATACATGAGAAAGTTATATTATATATATATTATTATTATTAAGAGTATATATATATATTATTGTTATTATTATATATATATATATATTACATATTATTATTATTATTATAAACATATATATATAGTTATTATTAGCATATTATTATTATTATTATTATATTATTATTATACATATTATACATATTATATTATATATATATATATATATATATATAAGAGTTAAAGAATATATACATATATACATATATACATAAATATACATATATATATTATTATTATTAGCATATAGTATACATATATATATATATATATATATATATATATATATATATATATATATATATATATATATATAAAAGATTAATATATATCTATATTCAGTTATATATTATAATTTGTGCGGAGTTGTAGAATGATAATATTATAATAATATATATTATATATATATATTTAATAAGCAATGCCTAGTCTTTCCATTCCATTATAAGAATAAAAGCAAATAAATAAAGACCTTTTAAATTTTAATGATTCTATTTTGTTGCTCAAAGGCAAAAAGTCAATTTTCGGACTCAAATTTTCAGAGCAAAATCGCGAGGCTGTCATGAATTGTTTTAAGATTTCTAATAATTCGGCTTCGATCGCATAGCAACTGAATATTATGCGCAGGGAGGATGGGGGCGGGGAGAGGAGGAGGAAGGGAGGGAGGGAGGGAGAGAGGGAGGGGGAAATGGAGATAGAGGGAGGAGGGTGGCCTTAATAACTGGAATTTACACCCGCTCAGTAGGGAAAGTTTAATTTGAAATATTGATATTTTTTAAATAAAGAAAATATGGCTTGACAATCTGCGATGCGACACAAACAAGCAAGCAAGCAAACACATACACACACACATACACATACACACATACACACACTCACAAACACACCTAAACACACCTACAAACACACACACACACATATATATATATATATATATATATATATATATATATATATATATATATATATATATATATATATATATATATATATATATATATATAGGTACGTCTAAATGAAGATTGGTAAATTTATGATCGCGAAAAAGATAAAAAAAATTTAATAATTTTAAGTGAAATGTAGATTATAAAGAGTAAACCTAACCTAGCTTAACCTAAACCTAGGAGGGAATTTTCAATTGATTTGAAAAACGCCTGCTAATTTAGACTTGTGCCTATGTATATAATATATATATATATATATATATATATATATATATATATATATATATATATATATATATATATATATAAGTTGATATATATCTATATATATATATATATATATATATATATTTAAATGAATTTAAATGAATGAGTCACAGAAGATTTTACTCTTCATCAGCGGGATTCGAACACTGGAACTCCGCGTTGCTGAGTTAATAGTAACCGGCGCTTTATCCACTAAGCCATCCACGTCCCCAAAAAATGACGCTTCAAGCGTAGTTTTTAAAGCACCCGGTTTTCTCATCCCATAATTGCTGAGTACTCATCCTGTATCTTGACAAGTGTATGCGAGAGATTGGGGTGCAGGAGGAGGAGATTGTTGTAATGGCGTATGCGGACGATATTGCTCTAGTTGCAAGAGAAGGAGACGTTACAGAGAGTACTGATTAGATGGGAGGAGGTGCTGCGACGGAGGGGATTGAGGATGAATATGAGAAAGACTGAAGTGATGAAGATAGCTAGGGAAGGAGAGAACTTAAACATAGAGATCGGTGGGGAAAGAATAAAAGATGCGAGGAACTTTAAGTATTTGGGAGTTACGGTAAACAGCTGTGGAATGATGGAGGGTGAAATAGAGGAAAGAATAAGGAACTACTCTAGAGGAGTGGGTCAGTTGTATCCTTTGCTGAGAAACAGACATGTGACGAGACAGGTTAAAACGCTGATTTATACCACGATTCTGAGGCCGGTTCTTTTGTTTGGGTCGGAGTCGTGGACACTTACAACTAGAACAAGGAGTAAGATCGTGGCGGCGGAGATGAGGGTGTTGAGGTTGATAGTGGGGGTGACCAGAAGGGAAAGAAGAAGGAATGCTGAGATAAGAGAGGAGTTGGGGGTCGAGGTGGTGGAGGATCTGATCGAGAGACAACAACTGAGATGGTATGGACAAATCAGAAGGATGGATGAAGAGAGATACCTGGCTAGATTTTATGCATGGCAGCCTGCAGGTGGAAGACCGACGGGACGACCAAGGAAAAGATGGAAGGATGGAGTGGCGGCGGCGGTGGCGAAGAGGGGTTGGACGCTGGATCAGGTGGAGGAACATCGACTGTACGAAGAGAGGGTCCTGTGGAGAAACATTGCAAACGACAGGGGATGACCCTACACGGAGGCGCTTGGTGAGAAAGAAAGAAATATATATATATTATTAATATATATATATATATATATATATATATATATATATATATATATATATATATATATATATATATATATATATATATATATATATATATATATATACATATATATATTAGTATATATATATATATAGTATATATGCGCATATATATATATATATATATATATATATATATATATATAAAAAAAAAAAAATATATATATATATATATATATATATATATATATATAT
>JABUQX010106341.1:0-15000 GCA_015478945.1 Trachelipus rathkii | reverse complement strand
CTAAACCCTAGCATAAACATAACTCTAAGCTAACCTAACTATAACTTCTAAACCCTAACTCTAACCTATCCTTAACCTAAAACAAAAAATTAGTTAAAAGAAAAATACCTGAAACTGAATTTAAGGATTCCCTATTAATACTATTATATATATATTATATATAAATATAATATATATATAATATATAATATAATATATATATATTAAAAACAATAATATTATATATATATATTATTATATAATAATTAATTAATTAAATATATATTATCATATATAATATATTATTATATAATAAAGATTAAATAAGATATATATATATATACTATTATATATCTATTATATATATTATATACTATACATATATAATAATATAATATATATATTAATAAAACTATAATATTATATATACTGATGTATGAAATTTATTTGCCAATGATTTTTTATAATTGAACTTAGTTCTGAAACACTACACAAAATTTCTAAGGTTTTTATCGAACTCATCTCTTACTTGTAAATGACAATATAGTTATAGTATAATAGTAATAAGTGATTTTTTAATTATAAGCAAAATTTTCTAATAGTAGTTTTTACTCGTACATATCCAATATAATATAACTAAAGTTCTGCGGAATTATATGCCAGATAAGCTTAACTAATATCTATATAAACACAATTTTCTTAATTATATAATGAGCTATAATCTATATATCTTTACATAAATACTTATATTCCCTATAACACTTATATATTCATAAAATAATTTGAAAACTTATATAACGCACATAATTACCAGTGTATAAATATTTGATACTCTACATTATCAATGAAAATATTTAAAATCATCATATAATAATCATAATATTCCTATATATTAATATTTAATATATATAATATATAATAATTATAATATATATAATTATATACTTAAATATATTATAATATATAAAATAATAATAATATAAATATATACATTATTAATATTATATATAATAATATAAATATTAATATAATATATTATATTATATTAATATATATATTGATTAAACCTAAATAATAATACTACTATAGTATATATATATATTATATACCTAACCATACTCAATAACATATATATATAATATAAATTTAATATTAATATTAATTATAGATAAATTGAGATAGAGTATGATGAGAGAGATGCATTAGGTATCGACCCTAATAAAAGTTAACTGATCCACAAAAGTCGACTTCTAACGCAAAGAAACTATAGTGATGATACAAGTGTAATCTCGAATAGAAAAAATGTCACAAATTAATCTTATCGCATATCATACAAATATGCATATATATAATTAAAAATATATAAATATAAAACACTATAGAATATACTATTATGAACGATAGAAAAAATTCACTTTACATTCACCTCAGGACTCGAACTACTAATAGGACTCTAAATAGCTGTCTCACTATAAGTAAATTGGCATATAGGAGCTCAACTCAATAGTGACATAATCTCGCCTTCTCTAAAAAGAAATACTTCTCGGACAGTTTTCTCAAGCTACTTCCTGCATACTGATAATATCACGCTCATTGAAACCTTCGGGTAACAAACCTAGTAGAGCCACCTATTAGAGAGGCGTGTCTCACTAAATTTGAATTAGGTTGGTATTACTACCAACTGAACCCATTACCACTCAGCCTCTATCCGGTATGTAAGCCACACAAGGTAGATACTCCCAACCCGTAATTGGATATTTGTTAAAAAAAAAAATAATATATATTAATATATATTATATATGACAGATATGTATAATATATATAATAATAAAATATAATTATATATAATATTACCATTATTTATTACTAATATACTTAATATAATATACTACTACTATATAAATAAAATAATAAAATATAATTTAATATATATTATAGACTTACAATGATAAATATCCAGGAATTAACTCTCTCTCTATTGACTAACAATAAATAAAAAATATATTTTTAATATATTATTAATTTATTATATCATATATATTAATATATTATAAGGACATAAATATTCAAATCATAATAATTAAATTATATTCATAAATAAATACAAAGAATAAATCTTTTCGCTTGCTATATCGTTGGCTACTTCACTTTTTTTAGCGACTCTCCCAGTTGCATCGTCTAGGTTTATTCTTTAGCGGATTCAACCAAAAATCACAAATTATGTACACACATAAACCTAATACCGCAATTACCTACGCCACCAATATATATATATTGCCTATTTAATCTTTTTTTCTTCCATATTTCTGTAAAAAAAAAAGAAACTTATTTAAATATATTATATATTTTTATACTCCTGTGTCACGTATTAATAGTACATAGAATAGTTTTATACAGATACTTATAAAGGCTTAAAAATAATTACACGTATTATTACTTAATTAAACCAATTATCAATGTTAATCATAAATAATCGCCTATTACATCGTATCATATTATACATATTAATCTTACATGTAAGCTTTCGATTTGGTTTTGAATTTCCCACATATCAGTCCGATACCTAAAAACCATAAAACTAAAAGGTGAACATTAATGAACTCAGACACCTCTCGCAGACCATGTGGTATTGATTAGACTTACATCTCGAATCCCTACTATTGGCTAATATATATATTAATAGTTATATATATATAATATATATAATAATATATATAAAATAATTATAATAAATATATATAATAATAATAATAATATATATAATAAAATATTATACATATTATATATATATATACATATATATATAAATAATACTATATATATAACATACTAATAAATAATTATATAATAATATAATTAATATATATAATAAATATATATATATATATATTATATTAATAATTTAAATAATTAATTAAATAAATATAATTATCCTAAATATACAATAGAAATCTAATGGAAAATATATCAGTGCGTTATGAAGTAAATGCTAATATAAATATATATATTAATATATAAATACTATTATATATACTATATAATATAATATATATATATAATAACTAACTAACAAATATATATAATATAATCTATATAAATAATATATATATAATAATATATGAATAATAAATGTTATATTTATATTTGAAAAAATAATAAAAATAGCATTGCACTATTAATGTTACATATATAAGACTAAAAAATGAATATAATAAAAGGTAATAATATTTTTCCTTCTCTCCGCTACTTCGCGGATTATTCACACTATGCGCGGGGAGTTCTGGAAACTGCATCCCCGCCGCATAGGTTGAGCGGTTTAACTATATAGTATTATATAAATATAAATACCTATATATATAATTAGTATATAATTCTATTTTATATATAATACATATATTATATAATATTTAATATAAAAAAATATATTAAATATATAATATATTTTATATATGAGAAGCTGTAGCGTGGTCAAGATAAGACACATTAAAAAGAGAAGGGAGATAAACGAATGAGGCTGAAGAAATATTAGAAATTAACTAAAAATAAGACATTCATTTTAAAAAAATGAAATAAATTTTTTTAAAAAATAAATCAACTGGAAAAGCAATTTAATTTTAGGTCTGTTCCTTTTTAAATAAAATAAAAAAAATATATTTAAATTAAAAAATACCGGTGCAAAACAATTTATGAGGGAAAAAAGTTATATTAAAGTGATGAGCCGGAGCCGGAGCCGGAGCCGGAGCTGAAGCTGAAGCCGGAGACGCACCCGTTTATTCAGAATAGGTACAAAAAAAATTACTGGCCCTTCAATCCTGATTATTATTATTATTATTATTATTATTATTATTATTATTATTATTATTATTATTATTATTAAATTAAATTAATTATATAATTATATATCTATTATTTATAACAATAAATATATATTATTTTAATATTATATTAAGTATGCATTATGGTTATGTTTCTTACTTACTGCTACAAACATATATTATATATTAGGAGTATCATTAAAGAAAAAATCTTTATTACTGATTAGTCAGTAAGTAGCTAGTAGTAGTAGTTAGTAAGCTAGTAGTAGTAGTAAGTAGTAGTAGTAGTAGTAAGTAGTAGTAAGTAAGTAAGCTCAGTAGTAGTATTCTTTCGCTGTTTAGGTGTCAGTTGATTGACATATTTAAAAATTCATTTATCATAGAATTAATAACAAAATTTAAAAATATATACTGTTGCTATGAGATGTTTAAACATTCATTTTATCATAGGAGTTAATAACAATTATTAAAAACATATACTGTGTTGTAATGAATCCTCCTTGTGAGTGGATGTTATATTTAAAAACTCATTATAATGCTATATGATATAATAATATATAATATATATAGATATATTACTAAATACAATATATAAACTACCCCAATTATCCAACCTAAATACTATAACACAAAATAATATAAATAATCATATAAACAATAAGAATAATATTATATATAATTATATCATATATAACGTGCAAAAAATGATAATATATATATATATACAACCTACAAATATATAATATATGAATAATATATACCAATTACTAACTAAAATAAAATAATAATATATCATCTATAAACATCATCACAATTTTTATAAAAACTATGGTAAGACAACTTTACACTTATAGTCAAAAACCCATACACAATAAAATAATAAATTAAAAAAAATTAATAAACATACAAACAATATACTACTAGGATAACAATACTCATCCCTACTCACTATACATACTATATACTAATACCTAACCCTTATGAATACTAAAATAATCCACCTAATACCATAACCATACAATATATTCCGTCTTCAAACCATAGCTGTAAACTCACTATATAACCCACCAAAAAATACAATAACATATTAATAGGAAATAGGTAACATAATATAAAAACATACATCATAAATATATACAAAATAGTACATCAATATAAATAAAAAATATATACTAATATAATAGTCATACTCCCCCTAGTCATAAAAACTACCCCTAAATAATATGTGAAGCAGCCCCAACAAATTAACGGTACAACTCGATATAATACAAAAATTTTAGACTTTAATAGAAACAACCAACTTAGCAAGGATTAAAATATTAGAAAAAATTCAAATTTCATTAAAGCAAAAAGCTTGAGAGTAAGATTACAAAAGAATCTGGCACCATAAAGGTTCGCTTCGTATCGCAAATCCTGACACTCACCTTAAGCTTAGTTGCTCGCGCCTTTAGAATCGATACTCTACGTCCTTCGAAATTCGCTTCAAAACAGCAAGAATACGGAAAATTTAAGTTAGTTAATTCTTTGAGCCCGGGCTCTCTGGAAGAAGTATCCTTTCAAAGTTAGACAAAAAACAATTCCCATCTTTGATTTTGTTAAGAGTTTTGGAAGAGTTTAAATAAAAAGATTTGTGATTTATAATCAAGAAATTTGAGACCTTGGCATAAAAGGAATCCACATTAGATATTTAGTTTTGAAAAAGGGCACTTTGAGCTCTATCATAATAAGATTCAGTAGTCTTTAAAATTTTGAAAAAATTTCTTACAAGCAAAGAGAATATTGGAATTTTCGCATCGCATTTAAATAAACCGGTGAAATTTGTAATTAGTAGATATAGTAGTTGCTGAGACTTTATATAATAGCCTTCGGAAAATTTAAAACATTGCGCCTAACATTCTTGCAAAGGTAGTTTTTCTCGATAATAAGATTGTGTTTTGGAATTTAGTCGAATCTGAAAGGTATAGCCCTATATGCTTTTAAGACAACTCTCCTCGGAAACATATACTCAGTATTGAATTTACGCCAAGAATATGGAAGCCCTTCATATTTTGTACGTGAAATTCCTGAATAACAGCCCTCACAATTTTCTCGATTATATTTCATTTATTTAGCACAGTGATTTAATTGGTAGTTTAATTTCGGTAATTCTTTGTTCCTAGTATTTATCAACACAAACACTTGAAAAATCGAAGCACAAATATCAACCCAAAGAAAACCACCTTCACAATTATCGCCACTACCCATAAAACAGTAGTACGTATAATACCTTTGACACTCCGACGACAACAGTCCCATAACTTATCCAATAAAGACATACCTATTCAGGCAATATAGTTTATACATAACTCATGGATGGACAAAAGCACAGTAACCGCTAGGATTACATGAAGACTAACGCTAACCACAACTCGCTTGAAATCACACCCAAAATCAACCAGACCTCATAGAAAACAAAAGTTATATTATAAATACCCAATGAATAGTCAATAAAAAATTAAATATCATATCCGCTAACTGGATTATCACTTAATTATTATAATTAACTTTACATTCATTAGTAAATATTTTATTACTTCTCTTCCATTATTATATAACTTCATTACATCCCTATATTATTATTATTATCCTAAATTAAACACAAAATAGATATATTTTTATTAATTAAATCTCCCACTTAAGATTCATTCCTCTTAATCCTACATTAGCTCAAGTTTTGTATCTAGAACTAAAATACTCATTATTAATTTCATTTTGATTAAATATTGTAAATAAACACTAATAACTATAAATTAACTTATATATTTAATTCAAATTAAAAATTTTTCAAAATTACTAAAATTAATGATATTTTAAGTCATTGAGATAAATATGTTTTAATTCTCTAAAAATGTTTTCCCATTCATTATTATTATTATATATTATTAGATATACTTACACGAATCAATTATTATTATACTCATCCTATCTCTTATTATTATATATTCATTATATTATTAAAAATTATTTATTATATACAAAGTGCTAAATCGTATTCCAGAATTGCTTAAGTAAATAGACTGTATTTAAACATCCCAATAAACACCAAAAACAAATGTTTATAAAGTATAACCAAAAATTAACGCAAAGTCTAATTATACTAACCTAATAGAAACAAGAGGTACGAATAAATTAGTTGGAAAAAAGCGAAAAAATAAAAGTCTAAAAAAAAAAGTCTTTCTTGAAATAAATAAAATCGTAACAATAAAAAAGTGTACAGTTTGTACTTCATTATGTTGTCATATATAATCGAGTTGACAAAATAGTTGAGAGAAGAGTCTACACGAGATAATCCCTTGAGTTCTAGTTGCTAGATGATATTTGTTGTTTGGCGTATAAAAATTAAGAGCGTGATTTCAAGGTTCAAAACTACGATCTAGTAGCTACACAATCAAAAAATTAATAAATTTATATATTGAGTTCCAAAACATGAAACGTGAAAGCATTTTTAGACTTAGTTTCAAAATATAAAACAATAGTTTATAAATTAGTTATATCCAAAAGTTATGAGAAAAACAAAAATCATATATATACTATATAGGGACTATTTCGATTTGGGTTCTTGTCTCAAATAAAAACGTTTATTTATCTTTTATTTCATTAATGAGTACCGTGGAGAAACTGGAAGCTCGTGGTGGATGGCCAAAGGAAGACGATCCATGGTAGAAAGAAGAGACTGCCTGCAAAAACTTGGCAAAAATAATAATTAATCCAGGACACTACCAGAAGCATGGAAAGAAAGCAATTGTGTGGGAGGAAAAATAATCGTTTAATACACTAAGTCGATTTTAATTAGCATGAAAAAGCTTAAAAGACAAGAAAGCAACCAGTACAAGTAACGTAAGATAGCACCAACCGGATCGCAAACTTCCCCACACACTGGTGCGGATCAACTAACAGTGAGTATAGTGCAAATGGACGTTAAAACTACCGACCCTGTGTTCGCGATGACTGGCAGACAAGTATAAAGAGTAACCACTATGAACCTAATATCTCCTCGTTAGGCAGTACCATCCCGCATGAGTTAACAAACCCCTTCAGGTATCCCACTATAAGAACTTTAATGGAACACAACATAATAGCAACCACACACCTCATGACCTTACATTCTATTTGTTCAGCCCTCTTTAATAAGAACTTCACGCAGTAACGTCTTACCAAAACACCATGGGAGATAGTTCAATGCATGGGAAAAGTGACGAAAAAATGTGGCACGTATTGTAGTAATGTAGGTCAATCGATGCAGAAAATGTTATAGAAGAAAACATTGGATAATGTGCCTACAAAATGTGGCGTCCGGATACATCATATTAATTTCCAGATGTGTGTAGCTTACGTCCTAAAAAATATCAGCGAATTAAAGTAAAAATTTGCGAAAGAAAAGTTTGTAAGTCTTGTAAAAACAAGTTGCGACATGTGCACAGTCCAATGTTCAGCTGTTTGTTAGAAAAAAACTATAAACAGTAGATTTGCCCAATAATTGATAAGAAGACTGAGACATATACAACCAGACAGTGTTGTTAAGAGAAATTTATTTAAAAGAAAGAAATATTTTTGCCAGTCCTGTAAAAAAGTAGGACCATGCGGAATTAAAAGTCAATGTTAAGGTTTAACGAATAGAAACTGAGAAAAAAGAGAAGTTTGCCAAGTTATTTAAGCCAGGAGTTGGGACATTCTGCAGAAAAAGGATAATTGATAGTGTTTATACAAATACAACTGAACTGAGACTCAAAGGAATTTGCCCAGGAATGAACCTCAAACAACAATTGAACATTTCGGAACAACCCTACACACCAAGAACGTGCGTGACGATAAAAATACCTGGCATTAAAAACTCATATGAAATACAATTCAAAGCAGGAACTGCAATGCGATACAAAATACAACGCTTCACAAAGATACACAACAAAAAAAAACATTAACATGCAACGGTGAATGACAGTAAAAATAAATGAAAATGTATAACGAAATAAGATTGGAAAGAAAATGCAAAAAAATGATAAGATGATGCAGTAAATAAATTTCATTGACATTATTTTAAGAGTAATAAAAGAGAAACGAAAAATTGGGTGAAAATAAAGTTAGGCCAGAAAAAGAAACAGTAGATAAATTAGAAGACGATAGAAGAAAAACGATTCATGATTTGGACGTACTATGCATGAACTATATAACATAGGTTAGAAGAAGTGTGGCCTGCAATTCTGCAATTGTATTGAAATTCTAACAAAAAAATGATAGACCAACAAATTAAAAGTTCATTGGCAAGACTTTACTTTTCAATCTGCTGGTGGCCCTTCAATTGTATCGGTGAATGCTAGTAAAGCACAATTAATATAACGGCCAACGTCTTCTGAAGTTTCTGAACAAATAATAAAGTTTGATATTCAAGGAGCGTGACTATTTTTGGAGTATCCTGCGAGATAATTTTCAGTAAGATGAGTTGCAGTTAAATCTCCGACAAACAGATATTTAAACCACTCTCACTTCAAAGAAAGGCGTCATAAAAGTTTCCATTGACCAGAATACTTGCCGCCCAACATTTGATTTTTAAATGCGTTTAGCAAATATCGTTTGATTGCAAATTTTTATGTTAGATACTGATTAAAAAGCTTTTATTGTGAAGTTTGCCCATAGTAGCCACAAGTTGGAAGAACCAACAGAATGTTACTGGCATCTGGATGTTCGGGCGGTTCCTCTACAAGCTCAATAGAGCCAAGACATCAACCATTGAAAGTCCTTGAATCTTTCTTGGAAACAGAACACTAACATATGTTCCTGTCCCCAGTTACGCAGGCTCCACCAGGGAACTCAAAAATAAAAGAACTTTGGCAATCCCCATACACTGGAAGTTTCCAGAAAACCTTCAACGTATCTCAGTTAAAAACAAGGACATAATGATATATTTTGTGTATAAAATTTGATTCATATGTAAATATAAAATTTTGATCATAGTGTTTTGCAAATTCCTAAAAACTTATATTATTTATATTATAATTATAAAATATATAACCAAAAATTTTGATTCTTCAAAGGGGGGGCGGAGAGTATGTTAAGGCAGAAATAAACGTTGTTTCAGAATTTCCGACTTATAGATCAACCAACTAATTTGACAATATAGAAAGAAAATCATTCTTAGAAAAAAGTTGAGACGTTGATTAACAAACGAATCTGCCGAAACAGGAAGTTAGTTGCTCAAAATCTGATATTAATTAGTTCGCTGAGCTAGAATCGGAAAAAATATTAAGTTTTAAATTGTCACAAAAAATCTCCAAACCCATTGTGTCTTTGAGGAGGTTTCTGGAGAGTTCAAATCTTAGTAAAAAACATAATCTGTGATTTAAATGTTTAAGAGTTTTTGAGCAGAGTTAAAAAGATTGTTCATTCTTTCAAGAAATTTGAATTGGATAAAACGCTTATGAATACTCTCAGTCCGTTTTTCGAAAAATAGAGAAATAGATGGCAACAGTTGTAACTTAAGAATTAATTGAAACAAAAGTTAAAGAAGAGAATTTGGATATTTTTGAGTAATAAGTGAAATTTGTTTTAGTAGTTAGTAGTTGTGAGATATTAAATTTTTTGAACTAATTTCTGAAAAATTTAAAATGGTCCATTCTGCAAAGAGTTAGTTCTCTTTCCCTCCAAGACTAGCACTATGTAGTTTGACGATTTTCGAAATTTACATGAGTTGTATATGTTTCATCGACTTTCGGATGTACTCAGTTATGGAAATTTAGCAACAGATGTTAGGAAGCCTCTAATATTTACGTTAGTATGAAAATTTGCAATAAGGCTTTTAACTGGCGAAAATTTTTCATTTATTTAGCAGTGATTTGGGTTGCAGAAAATTTGAATAGTTTATTAGGCAACGCGATAGAAATCCAGACTATCAAAAAAAAAGAAAGCGACAATTTAGACAACACTTCCAATTAAAAAAGTACCCGCTACAGTACATTATTTGTAACTACGAGAATAATAAATACCATACAGCAAAATTCAAATATAATCAGGAAATTCAGAATTTCCATCAATCCAATATGGCATTAAGAATCTGACAGTAAGACTACGCGTATAACTTGAAACAATACGTAACCACAAAATGATGATATAAACCAGATATACGAAACAACCCAAGCTTAAGTATAATCTGCTCCGTATAAAATTAATAATATATAATTCATAAATAAAAAATTATCAATTATCAAAACATTCAATTAATTAATAACTATTATTCATTATAATAAATTATATTTATTAAATTCATTAATTTCTTCCTAATTTCATAATTTAATTAATTTTAATTATTATTATTATTATTATTATTATTCCATTATTATATTATTATTAAAATAATTAATTATCTATAGTATTAAGGTTTTTTTTATTATATCATATTCATTTATTCATTACAATTATATTGGGATATAGTGCTATTAATTAGTATTAATATTATGCCATTCATTAATATATTATATACATTCATCATTATTAATTATTATTATTATATAATTACTTATTTATTATTATTTTATTATCATTAATTACAATCTATCATTGCATTGGAAAAAATTATATCTATTATCTATTATTCTATATTATTATCTATTATATTATTCATTCATTATTACTTATTAATTAATATATTATTATTATTATTAATATTATACCTCCAGTTTTCTCATCTATATACTTATCTATTATATTTTATTATATCATTATTATATATTTATATTAATTTATATGTATTACCTATATTATCTTCGTAAAATACAATCACTATATTATACAGATGTTACTATAAATATAACCAAAATGACGAGTCATAGATGTAACCTAAATGAATCAAGAATACAATTATTAGTTGAATTAAAAAAGAGAAAAATAAAAGTCTAAAAATACAAGTAATTTTTCCTTGCAAATTAAATAAAATCCAATCGTAAATAAAAAAGTTTATAACATAGCTGTTACATAAGCGTTTCATAATATATCGGCCAAAAAACATAATACTATATATATACTAATATTACTATATAATAAATAAAATATAAATAAATACTATACATATATATTATAAATATATAATATATTATAAATATAAATACTAAAAATATATATCATATAATATATTACTATTATATATATATGTGTGATGTGGTGTGTCGATGTGTGTATGCTGGTGTGTGTGGTGATGTATGTGAAATGAATGTGTGCCTGTGTGTGCTGTGTGTGTGATGTTGTGTAGAATTATCAAGCATGAAAATGAGCTGTAAATATGGTTGAGAGTCCAGGGCTAGGCGGAGCCAGTCAAATTTTTTCGGCTTCGGCTCCAGCAATGGATTCAAAATTACCCGCTCCAACTTCCGCATGCTCCGACTCCTGACCAATTTATAAAAATATCGGCTCCGGCTCCGAATCCTGTCTATAATTCCTAACTCCAATTTACACTATATGAAACATCACTAATACATTTCAATCTAGTTACAAAATATTTTAAATGGTCTAAAAATTGATGTTTTTGAATTGTATGTTTATTACTATTAGAATTAAAAACTAGGAAATTATTTAGAGAAAATAAAGATTTTTAAGAAATCAAAAAAATAATAATTCACTTTCTTTCCAAATGGTTAAATAATTTCCTCATTGAACGATGAACTTCCTGTTCATTTATTTCTAGTAATTTTAATTCAAAGTTAATATATTTTTTTGTTTTTGTTTGTTAATTTTTTATTGTTTTAAAAACGAAAAAATTATATTTCAGTTTCTTCCTAAGTTTAAAAATAATTCCGCCTTTGAACTATGTGCTGCTTGAACAGATATAATATAATTTTATTCAAAATAGAATTCCCTTTCTTCCTAATTTTTAAATAATTTCTCTTTTGAACTGCCTGAGCATATGTAATTTAAATTTATTCAAAACACACTTTGTTCAAAACCAAAAAAAATTTCTTCAACAAAATGCCTCCTATAACGATGTCCTTAGATACGGATTTTATTATTTAAAAGCAGAAAATAGCTTCGCAACATTCAAATAGACTAGGACTGAGACTGAAACCTACTGTGTCGTAAGCGACAACTATGCCAAATACTCTCTTGCCCTATATAAGTAGGATTGCCGTACTCTCTTAACTGTATCTTTTGATTTCCGGTTCCGATTTCGAACTATTATGGATTTAATGCCTTATCGAATTCTACCTTGTATTTTTTTAAGATTTGTAGGGTTGTTCTTTTAAAGGATAGATGCCCTTTGCTCAATCGCAGCTTTTCTGCATCTCCCAGTTTGACCCATTTGTTGTCTATAATTTTGATTCTCATCTTTGCAATCTCGACAAAGATACCATAAGGAGGATTCCTGAAATTGCTTAACTATCTGACTCCGCATTCAGATTCCTGTTCGATTATGTTATTCATTTTAAGTCCAATTCACTAAGAGCATTGCTAGTTTTCTAATATCCAGATCTTTCAGTTCTGAGGAGATTCTGAACTGTGCGTGGATCAACAAAGATGGCCGACCAAAATATTTTGTGATCACTCACTGTTAACATTTTTTCTTCCCTTCGTCTTTACATGCGAATTTTTTATACCATTTACTAGAATCCCTTCTCTATAAAAATTTTCCTGTAGTCAAGTCTTTTTTCTAATTGAATATTTTTTGTTGTAAAGCTCTATGGTGTTTGTTTTAATAATTATTTAATCGAGAACAAATCGAAACCCTCAAAGAATTATAATTCTTTGATGGGTTTCGATTTGTTTCCATTGACTATTGGAGAGAAAGTTCAGGCATAAGTACCTTGCAATAGCCATCATTACTAATATAGCTTTAAGTTGCAGAAGCCTTCGACAAAAGACAGTGCTACTTCCCCATCTTGTCTCTTGATCTAAGATTGCCACTTTTCCAGCTTCAAGCTTTAGAACTTCAATTAATTTTGGGGTACGTCATGCTTTTGTTATTTGTCTCGCTTTCTTTTAAGATTTGTTGTAGAGTTTTGCTGATACAGTCGCATAGATAATGTAAAGTATGAACTCCACACCTCAAGTGTAGATTGTTAACATCATCGGAACATAAGTGTATATCATACTTTTATCAAGCTCTCTTGAAAAACACACGTATACTTCTTTCGCTTTTGACATTCGAATAAAATTCAGCTATCACATTTACAGCTTCCTTTGCTCATCGCCCTTTTTTAATTTTTCAATCATACTGATCATGTTATCCGTTATCCATAACAAAGCTAGTTACTTGCCTCTTATTATTCCGAATTCTTTTAAAACGTAAATGACAAGTTCTTGGATATATTAGCTGAAATGTTGCGATTTGGCATCTCTTACTTCTAACGTTTTAGTATATTTGGTTTTATCTTCGTCCACATATTTAAAATATTAATGGCAAAATAATTCCCTTTGCAAGCATCCATTTTTAAATGCACGAAGCATCCCTTTAAGCAATTTTTAGTTTATTTTTTTGCTTATCCGCTTCTTCTAGAACCATTTTACGAATATTTTCCAGATCTAAAGAGACTTTCAAATTCGAAACCATGTCTCTCCAGTCCCACAGTGCTTTAAATCCTGATCTTGCAAAAAAAACTAATGGGAACTTTAACAACCATTATAATCAATTGTATTTTGAATTTTTCACTCGATCATCTTAAGACAAAACAAATTTTTTACAATGAAAAAGTATCACTTCCTAGTCTTTAGTCAGATGTTTTTGAAAATAAAGTTTATCCTGAACATCTTTTGCTTCCACCTTTCTTTGTTAACACTGCAGCAATTGTCTGAGCTTTGCAGGGAATTGTATCAGTATTTAATTTAAGGATCCAGTAGCAATCTTGTAAAATCGCACCCAATAAATAAACCTGCGTGTGCGTTCAGTCAGTAAACTCTTTTAAGCAAATGATCGAAACTGAACTTGTTTTCCCATCAAACTGTGTTAACTATTCCAAATAGGGCCCAAAATGTACAGTAACTTTTATTTCTCAGCGTGAATTAAAATATCAAGTACAGAGGTGTTTTCCAAATTTTGGTTTAAGTGACATTATTTCTTCTAAGGATCAATTAAGCTTAATTAATTAAAGTTATCTATTTGAAAGGATTGAACCCTTATTTATCATTGAATAAATAAAAAATTAAAAATAAGCAAAATTATCGAAAAAAAAGAATATATAATATCTTCTCG
>JABUQX010106340.1:0-35503 GCA_015478945.1 Trachelipus rathkii | reverse complement strand
AGGGAGACAGGCAGAGTAGGGGGAATGTGGGGAAAAAAAAATGAAAACTGATACTCATTCTCAAAGGGTGCAGTGCATAGACACTCACACACCCGTTACAAACAACACAACAAGCAAACATAACAAAGACACACACATATATATAAATATATTATATATATATATAATATATAATATATATATATATATATATATATATATATATTATATATTATATATATATATATATATATATATATATATATATATATATATATATATATATATATATATATATCTACCTTACATAGGAATGATCTGCTTTCATTAACAAAGTACCTAACATTCGAAGTTTCAACTTTTCATCAGATGATAGCATAACAATCTCAATCTTTATTATACATATCGAACAAAATATTTTTTTATCCCATACACAAATATTATTTTATTATTATTATTATTATTATTATTATTATTATTATTATTATTATTATTATTATTATTATTATTATTATTATTATTATTATTATTATTATTATTATTATTATTATTTTTCAACATAGATATCAAAACAGCAATAACACACACAAACACTTTGACTGTCAAACCATGACTAGAATATCGTTCGGTGAATATGGTATCTACGTCACACCTAAACATTACGCAGTCTTAGTAAGCTCAACGGTAACATATCAGAGTACTGTTTGTCATATTTTGAACTTTCATGTTCAGATTTTACACCCTATTCGTTTCCTGACCTTATTTGTATTGACACACACACTAACTTACTGATCACATGACTGTTATTTCTATGACGTCATGCATCTGTGTTACGTTTTCTAAACGTCGTTGGAAAACATTTATATTTTTTTTCACATATTTAATATAAACATTTCGTTTTCTTATGTATTTTCTTTTAAGTTTCTATTATTTTTCTTTAAATTTATATTTTTTTAAATTTTTTTTTTTTTTAATTTTATTTATTTTAATTTTATTTATTATTTATTTTTTTTAAATTATTTCATTTTCAATTTTTATTTATTTTTAATTTTATTTATTTAGAAAATCTATGTATTTTTAAAAAGTTTTGTTTATTTTTTGTTTTATTTGTTTAAAAAATATAATTTTTACTAAAATTTTTCATTTTTTTGTTTGTAACTTAAAAAATTTGCGTTTTTACATACCCTAAATCAGTAAATCAAACCACCCACCCCAGCCTCCCCACCCCTACCCATGATCTATTGATATATTGATCTACTGATTCAAGTCATATTTTGTATAACATAACACAAAACTTTTACTTATTTTTGTTTTATTTGCTTTAAACATTTTGTTTTTACTAAAAAAAATTTTGCTTTTATGTTACGACTAAAAAAATTTGCATTTTTACACACTCTAAAGCAGTAAATCAGTAAATCAAACCACCCACCCTACCCTCCCCTTCCCTCCATAATCTATTGATTCAAGTCATATTTTGTATAAAATTTTTATTTTATTTGTTTAAAAATATATTTTTATGATTATAACTTAAAAAATGTACGTTTTTTTCATACCCTAAAGCAGTAAATCAAACCACCATCTCGCCACTCTACTGTCCATCCATGATCTATTGATTCGTCATATTTTTTACTAAAATTGTTATGTTTTGCATACCCTAAATCAGTAAATCAAACCACCATCCCACTACCCTCCTGTCCATCCATGATCTATTGATTCAAGTCATATTTTTTACCAAAATTTTTGTTTTACATACCCTAAAGCAGTAAATCAGTAAATCAAACCCCCCACCCTACCTTCCTCACCCTCCTTCCCGTCCATGATCTATTGATCTATTGATTCAAGTCATATTTTTACCAAAATTTTTATTCATTTTATGTTTATAACTTAAAAAATTAGCGTTTTTACACCCCTCCTAAAGCAGTAAATCAGTAAATCAAACCACCCTCCTCTCCGCCCCTCCTCCAACCATCCTATGATCTATTGATTCAGGTCACATTTCGAGTATCATTTCGGATAAACATAGCATAAAAATAGTTCTTTATATATAACATAACGAAGTTTTCACATTAATAAAGCTAACATAGCATCACCTGTACTAAGAATATAATGTACAACGACAAACCTAACACACTTTACGCACGAATAAACTACTAACATTAACAAAGTTCCACACTTAACAACAGTAAAGTAACTAACATAGCATACAAAAACGAAACCTATTCATACTTTGTCAAGCATATCTCATGTTAATTTTACACTAACATAGTAATATTTAACAAAAATTTATCATAACCTTCTCTAATTAAAATATAGATCAACTAATATATGCTAACGTAACAAAGTTTTTTACATTAACATAATAATATTTAACAAATTTATCATAACTTACCTAACTATCATAATCCCAACGAATAATTGCAACATAACAAAGTTTTATCCAAACATAACATAAAAATAAGTTCTTTGAATAAAATATCAGAGTAAAGTGTAATAGTTTACTGATCCTAAAGCAGTAAATCAGACCACCAGCCCCTCCCCTCCCCTCCCTCCCCACCCTATTGATCTATTAATTCAGGTCACATTTCGAGAGTATCATTTCGGATAAACATAGCATAAAAATAAGTTCTTTATATACTAACCAACGAATATATGCTATTGTAACAAAGTTTGCACATTAATAAAGCTAACATAGCATAACCTTAACTAAGAATATAATGCAGGGATGGCAATTTTAGTGATTTTTTTGATTTTTTTTATAAAAATCAATTTGTGATTTTTTTGATTTTTTTCTATTTTTTCAGATTCGTAACGTCATGCTATATATAATTTGTAACTTGCAAATTATATTTCGCGTGACGTTACGAATCCAACAAATCAAAAATATCAAAAAAATCACATTGATTTTTTTTTAAAAAATCAAAAAAATCACCAAAAATGCCATCCCTGATATAATGTACAATGACAAACCTAACACAGCTTACACATGAATAAACTACTAACATTAACAAAGTTCTATGCTTAACAACAGTAAAGTAACTAACTCAGCGCACAAAATGTAACCTATTCACACTTTTTACAAACATATCTCTAACATATCAATGTTAATTTTACATTAACATGGTAATATTTACCAAAACATTTTCATAACCTTCTCTAATTATCATGCAGACCAACGAATATATGCTAACGTAACAAATTTTTTTACATTTACATAATAATATTTAACAAAAATTATCATAACCTTACCTAACTATCATAATTCCCAACGAAAAATTGCAAACATAACAAAGTTTTATCCAAACATAACAAAAATAAGTTCTTTGAATAAAATTATTAAAGGTGTAATAGTTTACCTGATCTTCAGAGCAGTAAATCAGTAAATCAAAACCCACCCCTCCCTTCCCTTCTTCTCCTACCCTTCCATGATCTATTGATCTATTGATTCAAGTCATATTTTGAGTATCATTTAGGATAAACATAACAAAAATAAGTTCATTTTATACTGACCGACGAATATATGCTAACAAAGTTTTCACATCAAAAAGCTAACATATCATATCCTGAACTAAGAATACAATGTACAATGACAAACCTAACACACTTTAAGCAAGAATAAACTGCCAACATTAACAAAGTTCCATACTTAACAACAGTAAAGTAACTAACATTGCATACGGAACATAACCTACTCACACTTTTTCAAACATATCTCTAACCTACTCACACTTTTTCAAACATATCTCTAACATATCATTGTTATTTTTACATTAACATAGTAACATACTACCCAACGAATATATGCTAACGTAACAACGTTTTCACATCAATAAAGCTAACATATCATAACCTGAACTAAGAATATAATGCACAACCACAAACCTAACACACCTTATGCGCGAATAAACGGATAACATTAACAAAGTTCCATACTTAACAACAGTAAAGTAACTAACATTGCATACAGAACGTAACCTATTCACACTTTTTCAAACATATCTCTAACATATTGTTATTTTACATTAACATTTTACATTACATTAATATTTAACAAATTTATTATAACCTTACCTAATTATCATACAGACCAACGAATATATGCTTAAGGTAACAAAGTTTTCACATCAGTAAAGCTAACATATCACAACCTGAACTAAGAATATAATGTACAATGACAAACCTGACATATCTCACGTATGAATAATCTGGTAACATTCACAAAGTTCCCTACTTATCAAAGGTTAAGTAGCTAACTGAGCATACAAAATTCAATCTATCCCCACTTTTCCAACATATCATCAGCAGCTTAAGCTGTATTATCTAACAAAATCCCTTAACAAAGTGTCCAATCATCAAAGATACCAGCATCTTGAACTATGAATTGATACTACCTTCATCAAAGTGTCACGCATATCAAATATAGCATCATTTTGAATTATGAATAAGTGTAGACATTAGCAAAATTCTCAACCAAACCTAACATTACTCAGCAAAAACTTAACCTAAACCCTCGTTTCTAGCACATCATCACCAGCTAACACAGTAATATCTTACAAAACTTATAATTTCTCTAACAAATCATCAGTGTTAATTTCACATTATCATAGTAATATTTAACAAAGCAGGTCAGGTGAATCCACTCATGGCAACTTACACATTGGATGCTGTTTAATCCGACTCGTTGTTGACAGATGGGGCAGTAATATCTAGGGTGACCCGGGTTTCTCTCGACATCACCCGACCGAAGGAGAAGCAGTCCCTTCACCAAGAAAAAAGAAACAGATAGAAGAGATAGATTGGAGACATTGTTGAATGAAAGAGTTAATGATGACAGAAAAACAAAGCAATTTTTGACCTGTGGGCCCGGCGTCAGCATGGCTCCAATCATCAGTGACCCTCCGGGTGGAGGCCTTTGATGGGGGCCAGGCCTTTGAGTACTCAGCAATTATGTGATGAGAAAACCGGGTGCTTTAAAAACTATGCTTAAAGCGTTCTTTTTTGGGACGTGGATGGCCTAGTGGTTAGAGCATCCAGTTATTGTTAACGTTGCGACGTGGTGTCCAATGTTCGAATCCCGCTGATGGAGAGTAAAATCTCTTGTGACTTATTCATTTAAAATGGAGGACAGGACAGGAGATTTTACTCTCCATCAGCGGGATTCGAACATTGGACTATGCGTCGCATAGTTAACAATAACCGGATGCTCTAACCACTTAGGCAACCACGTCCCCCAAAAAGAATCCGCTTCAAGTGTAGTTTTTAAAGCACCTGGTTTTCTCATCCATAATTGCTGCAGTACTCAAAGGCCTTTAAATGAATTGAGTACACAGGAGATTTTACTTCTCCATCAGCGGGATTCGAACATTGGACACCGCGTCGCATTGTAACAACAACCGGATGCCCTAACCCAATTTATATATATATATATATATATATATATAGTATAATATTATATATATTATATCATATTATATATATATATATATATATATATTATAATATATTATATTATATAATGTTGTTAGGCTGTTAAGGTTGATGATCAAACAAGTGTGTTTGTCAAGATGGATCTGAACGACTAAGACTGGCGCTTTGCAAGACTGCTACCAAATATCATGTGGTGGAACAACTATAATGTGGTAATGATATTGATCCCAAGGGACAATGCTTTGTGATATGGATAATGATGTGCGATTGTTTCAGATAGTGTAGCTGATATTTAAATTTTCAGTCTTCTTTTTTCTTTTTTTTTTGGTTTTTAAATTTTAAAAGATTAATTTATTTTTTATCTCTTCTATGAAACTCTTTTGTTCTTCGGGCATTTCAAGGAAAACCACCAATCTTGAAGGAAATTTGCGTCCAAAAATATTATGTTCTATCTTGACCCCCAAATTGTACATATTTGAGTTACACATGCAAATTAAGTATCCTTTGTAGAAATCTCTTTATTAGTTACACAAAATCGGCTATTTCAAATATTATGTACTCATTAACTGTATTATCCTTCCAAATTGTGTGCTGTTTTAACGAATTTCAAATTTCTACAACTTTTAAAATGTGAACATTGATAGTTTTCTTCATCGAAATTTTATTGCGGGGAAGTACTACCAGGTTCAAAGTTTGGCTAAGTAATTCAGGTGCACCCTATATATACTGGGGATGCATTGATTAATAGGTTGATTTTTGTAAATATGCCATACAGTATCTCCAATTTTTATGTGGTAATCGACCATTTTGGCTGACTAATCGGTTTTCTATTTTTTTGGGCAAATTTTATTGTCTATTTTATTTTAAAAAATGATATTCACCGTTTTCAAAATAAGTTAATCGCGCAAAAAAAAATTAAATAAATAAAATATAAAAAAATAAAATATAATAAAAATAAAATATCTTTAAAATTCTACATCTTTTACCCTTTCGATAGTTAAAATATGCTTTTTCACAGAAAACTAAAATTGCAAGTAATACAGAAACTATTGAACCATAGTATCAATATAAGATTGAAATAGCAAAACTCGTACAGACCAGAGTTGTGGAGTTGGAGTCGGGGAGTCGGAATTTTGAAGAGGGTGGAGTCAGTCAGAGTCTGTAATTTTCAAGAGGTCGGAGTAGGTACCTTTCAAGATAGTAGAGTTGGAGTCAGAAAATTTTGAACAGACAAAGTTATGAATTGTGACTCTGTGAGTGACTTCAATCACTTCATACAAGTTCACTGACTTGCGACTTTCACATCACATGCAATTGCAAACTTCGAAGTTTTTTAATCCCCACCTTATGTTTCAATTTGGGCTATATTCTAATAAATTCAACCTTCAACCTTATACCATCTGAAAAAATATAAATATACCATGCTGAAAACATAAGACTCCATGGTACGAAGAGAAATTTCTCTCATTGACAGTAATATTTTACTAACTGCTGTTTATATTGATCATATCCACAGGGTAAGCTTAACTGAAGATCAACAACAAAAAGCTAAATCTCCACTTTGCAACGTGGCCATTTGTATTAAAGGGTTGCAGATAATTCAAGAAGAAAAGGATACATCTGAACATATTGTAAGTGATGAAACTACAACTATCCCCATTACTACCTTCTCAAGTCATTTTTCAAAGAGCTCAGGAGATGAGTATGAAAAGCTTCTAGATATTGAAGAGCTTAGTCGAAAGCTTCGACTGGTTCAAGAAAAAGGTCACGGTCCTTCCTCATCCCTGTACACAATATTCTATAACTTAAAACAAAATTTCTTTGCCGTACTGAAAAGTTGAAAAAATTGATATAACTTCGAAGCTTAAATTAGAAGAGGTCATTGAAAAGTATCCAGACATTGTACAAGAAGCTGCAATTGCTGCTACTGCTCTACCTTCAAAGCAAACTAGCGTTGAACGGCTTTTTCTGCTCTTCGCATTATAAAATCAGACCAAAGAGGAAAATTGAAGGAGGACTGGCAGATTGCTATTCTATTTTTATGAACTAAACATTCAATGAGTAGATAACACTAGATGTAAGTTCATGTAACTAAGTAATTTAGTAGTTTATTTATTTATTTATTTATTAATTTATTTATTTATTTATTATTACCACATAGCCTCTTAATCCCGAGGTAATTGGTAAAAGGTGCAGGAATATTTAGGCCCGATAGTTTATATATATATAATATATATATATAATATATATATATATATATATATATATTATATATATATTATATATATATATATATTATATATATATATATATATAATATATATATATATATATATATATATTATATATATATATAAATTATATTATATATATATATATATATATATAATATAATATATAATATATATATATTATATATATATATTATATTATATATATAATATATATAAAATAGATATATATATATATATATATATATATATATATATATATATATATATATATATAATAATATATATATATAATATATATATATATATATATATATATATATTATATATAATATATATATATATTATTATATATATAATATATAGTATATATATATATATATATATATATTATATATATATATATAATATATATTATATATAATATAATATATAGATTGTGTTAAATATTGCATAATCTCAATAAAGTGGAAAGGTAAAGGAATTACTGCCTTCTCCCAGGATTGAACCACCGCATGTTGCGAAATGAAGACAATATGCTCGATTGCTTTAAAAACTGAGCTATCCCTCAACCAAAATAAAGGTTGAGTCAAAAGAGCTCTCTTCAAGGCGACAACACCAGGTGTCCAGCCTGTCCGTATCCTCGTTCTTAATAATATGTAGTTGTTTAAATATTGCATAATCGCAATATTATTATTTTCTTAAACAAAGAACATAAAGTGGAAGGTAAAGAATTACTGGCTTCTCCGGATTGAAACCACCCATGTTGCGATTTAACCTAATTAAGAATGAGGGATTTGGATTGCCTCAGCCTTTCATGATGTCCCTGAAGGGAACCGATTGCTTTAAAACTGTTCTTGAACTCAACTTTATTTTGGTTTGAGGGATAGCTCAGTCGTAAAACATCGAGCATATTGCCCTCATTTCGCAACATGCAGTGGTTCAATCCCGGAGAAGGCGGTAATTCTTTATCTTCCCACTTTATGTTCCTTGTTAATCAAAGCAAATTAAGTTTATATTTTATTAATAGAAATTATTAAACATTTGTAGTTGGTGAAGATTTCTTAGTTTAATTAAAATGGCTGGGTCCATTTATCGCTTCGGGCTGAGCCCAATTTCCCCCCCCCCCTCTAAAATGGACAAAATTCGTAATTTTCAGCTGATTTTGACCAAATAAACCCCAAACTGTAGTGTTTTCTGACGTCTAAAACGTCGTTTTCGATTGTTTTTCTGTGTCTGTAGTCATTGTTTTGGTATTTCAATTTTTCAAAACCTATGTTTTTGACATTTGTCCTATCTCCTCCTACAATTTTTTTCGAAATGACTTCAAACTTGATATATTCAAAGATTGGATTATTATCTAAAAAGTGTTGGAGCGGAATTCTGATATTTGACCCCATATCTGAGCATTGGTCGATTTTTACAAAAACCTACTATTTTTGGTTTAAAATAAAATAATTGGATATTTTTTTTCTGGTCAAGTAATAAAAACAAAATTTTCAGACATTTGTAGCGTCAAGTTAGTATTATATGAGGAATAGTTTTGTATAATGCAGTATTCTGGATTTTCTGGGAACAGAATTTTAAAAGAAAAATTTTTAAAAATTTTAAAAAATTTCTTTGTGTATACAAAAAAATTATCTAAGTAAAAAAGGATGTATCTCGGCATACAGCTATAAAAATTTATGGTTTAAAGATTTCTATTGTTTTCTATTCAATTCATTTTCATTTTTAAAAAGATTAATTATTTTTAGAAATATTGATTATATGTAATATTAATATATATAGGAGAAATATATTATTATATATATAATATATATATATATATATAATTATATATATAATATATATATATTATATATATATATATATATAGTATATATATATATATAAAATATATATAATATATATATATATATATATAATATATATAGTATATATATATATATATATATATATATATTATATATATTCTTCTTTCTTCTTTCTCTAATCTTACCTCTTTTTCCCAAGACTGGAGGTAGGTGCGCTACAAGCATCGGAAAGAAAAGCAGTAGGGGCAGTAGGAGAGTAATTTAGTGAAAACTCGTCACAGACAGAAAATCCACCTAGAGCTTCATGGACCACGACGGGCCCTCACTATGGTAAAATCGTCAATGAAGGGTTCATCCCTGGCCCAGGTGGGCCACAACCATGCCCCCATACAAAACCCCGCCATTCTCTCCTATCATGCACCTATTCTCGCATCTGCCAAAACTCACATTTCTTTCTTTTAGACATTCACCCACTCAATCCACTTTCTCTTCGTCATCCCAGGCCGGTCGGTTCCCGCACACTCCCCACTTACTTTACCATCCGCTTAACAACCGACTATCATTCATCTTTCCACATGACCAATACCATCTCAACCATACTTCATTTATTCTCTCATATACCCCTTCTTCACACCACACAACTCTCTAATAAGTTTCATTCCCTCATTTGTTAATTCTTCTCACCACCTAGCATGTCCAAGATTGTCCATCTGACACATTGAACTTTAGATCTATACTTTCTTATTCCAGACCATTGTCTCACTACCATACAATAACACAGGTAACACATATCCTCATGTAAGACCCCCTAGCGCACTCTAAGACTTAGTCCCTTTACATTCACCAACGAATTTTAATGCACCAGCAAACCTTCTGCCATTCAACCTCCTACTTTTAACCAATTATATATATATATATTATATAATAGTATAATTATATATATAATATATATATATATATATATATATATATATATAATATATATTATATATATATATATATAATATATATATATTATATATATAATAATATATATATATATATTATAGCAAGACAGGGTAGGGAGTGGAATGCGTCAAATATGGGGCAAGAAAGGAAATCCTACTTTTAACTTGAAGGAAACATGATATTTTAAAAGTTAAACCTTTTTGAAAAGCTATTTCTATACTAATAAATTATAATTATATCATCTAACTCTGATATACCATGCAAAAGTAGTGCCTTGACAAGTAGCATGCTATAGAAAGAGCCTAAAAACTCACAAACTCTGACAAATAAGGGTCAAGACCAACTAATGAGTTGAAACCTCAAACCGGGCAAAATTGGGAAGGTTGAGGGTACCCCCAATTGACATAACAGCATTAAGTTCTATGTTACACCCAAAAAAATTGGGATAAGTCTGTTTTAACCCCCAAAAAATTTATTGGGTAAGAATGGAATGGTTATGACGTTCCATTTACCTCCATTTTCCCTTTCAAAAATTAAAAAACATTAAATTATATAGTATATATATAATATAAATTATATAATAATATAATAATATAATATATATATTATATATAATATATAAATAATACTATAATATATTGATGTAAATATGATATATATATATAAATATATAAATAGTATATAAATATAATATATATATAATATATATATATTAATAGTGGTGTATATATATATAGATAATATATATATATATATATAATATATTAGGGATGTATCGGGTATCGGTTATCGGTAGTATCGGCCATTTTGGAGGGTATCGGTATCGGTTAATATGGCCGATACTTAGCCGATTACTTCTTACTTTTTGGGTGAAAATTATAAGAAACTTTTAGATTCAATAATACATCTAGTTCGATATAGATAGCTATAGTACCATGTCATGTTTTTTTTTCCTCGATTTCCTTTTTAACTTTAGATTTTTAGTTTTCTCCAATTTGGGCTTTATCGTAACATTTACCTATTTGGGTACTCCATTATTTATTATTTATATAGGATATTATTATTTTATTGTACCCTTAGCATTTTTTTTTCCTTTTTTTTGTACGCAATTTCGTGAGAGCGTGTGAGTGCGCGAGTGTTTAACTTTCTGGATTATTCATGTTATAGATTATTTGCTGTAAATAGGGTTTTACCGTTTATAAAAATTTTCAGGTTTTAATTTAGGTTTTCCAGCCGTACGAATAATTTTTTGCCTCAATTTCTCCTTTTGGTTTTTGTCTATTTGTTTATCGGGTTTGTGTTTTTTTCTTGTTTTTTTTATGTGTGTGTGTGTGTGGTCTGTATTGTGTGTGCGTGTATTGATAGCGGATTTTGAACAGGGCGTGGCTTCTTTTGACTACCAACATCAATGCTTGCACTCTAACTCTGCAAATACATGGAATACCACCTCTCTAGCCCTAATAGAATTTTATGCTCTTTCGTCTGGAGACCCAGATGGCTTAAGAATTCATCTTCCAACTCGTTTAAATATTCCAACTATAACTTATTTATAATTTCCGTCTGAAGGGTGGAGTATGTGCCTACGTGAATATAAACACTCCTATACACGTCTCGAGAATCTCGAAATCTCCAACTTCGATGTTCTGTGGCTAAATCTTACTATTACTTCTACTTACAATAATTTTATGCTTTCTGCTAACTGTTCTCTTACAGAAACAGCATTTTCATGCTTTTTTGGATTACCTTACAACATTCTTCACGAGACTGTAATTATTCTTCTCATCCAAATATGAAGTCCTCTTCTAGGGAAATTTCAATGTACACAACACTGAATTTGCTGGGTTCCTCTCATACTTATTAAGGTGGGAGGAAGCCAATAATTCAGTATTTCTCAACGGATCTGGAACAACTTAATTAACAGAACCTACACACTTCCGGATTCGTTCCCAATCGATTCTTGAACACATTTGACCCATGTTTCACCTCTAGTCCTTCTCTCTATAAATACACCCCTTTCGCTCCTATCGGTAAATCTTAGCACAACTTGCAGCTTTTAATTTAATACTTTTTCTCCAACATCTCCATCTTGCCCTTTGCGTTTTTCTGGCACTTTGATTCGGCCGATTGGGGGACATTGCGGTTGCTTCTAAGCTAACTATAATTTGGAGTGACTGCTTTAACTGACTCTGGAAACGCTTCAGCTTCTGCCGATTTGGTGGACTGTAATGTTGATGGGATGAGCAGGTTCATTCCATTTCTTGGACTAAATCTTCTTCTCCTCAAAATCCCATGGTTCGATCGTTGCTTGTTCTCTGGCCATTCATGTTAGAGACGTGCGTATCGGGTGGTGAAAAATTCTCGTTCTCCTATCCACTCTTTGCCAATTTTCATTCAGCTAGGAAATCATGCAGTGATACTCTTCGACGAGCAAAGCGGACTTTCATTAAAACGAAAGTGCGCTGACCTCCTTTGGTTCTCCTACTGACAAATCTTTTGGCCTCTTGCCAAAAAACATCTCTACAACTTCTGAAATCATCCTTTCCTCCTCTTATTCGCCTGATGATTCTGATGTTAATACTCCAACTGAAAAGGCCAATCATCTCTTGGCTTCCTATTTATCTCTAACTAAACTCTGGACGATTCTGGTATTTCCTCTTCCTCTCTTTTCCTCTCAGGCGCCCTATGCCTTTACCTGTAATTCATTTGATCGGGTGCAGGGCTCCTAAAATCTATTGAACGTTAGGGAAGGAAGGCGGGTGGCCCGGATGCATTCCTCTCCGAGTTTTCAGGAGTGGGCTTCCGTGCTAACCCCACCCCTCGTTCAGAACTAATTCTCTATGCCTCAATACTAGCACTTTCTCTCAGTGTTGGAAGCGCGCATATGTCCAACCTATTTCGAAAAAAGGATGCTGCTCTGATCCTTCTAACTATCGCCCTATACCTCTAACTTGTATCCTATCTAAGATCTTTTGAAACCTTTCTTAAACTCTCACTTAGGATATCTGGAAATCTTCATTCCCTTCTTCCGATTTGCCAGTTACGGCTTTCGGCGCTCGAGATCTACTGATGATATACTCTCCTATTTAACAGATTTATGGTTTTCTGCCCTTAGGAACTACGTGAAGACTTGTGTGGTGACGCTTGACATAACCAAAGCATTTGACCGGGTATGGCGCGTCACTGCTCTCCAAGCTAACTTCCTTTGGGTTTCATTCTTCTCTTTGCTTACTTATGTCTAGCTTTCTTTCAAATCGCTCAATTTCGGCTGTCTGTTTATGGGGCGGACTTCTTTCGTTTAAAACGACCAATACTCGTGTTCCTCAGGGTTTTGTCATATCCCCAGCTTTATTTCTGCCTTTTCAATCAATGATCTTCTCACCTGCAAATATAACTCCTATTTTCTAACATGCCGATGAACCGACCCTTCATCTTCAACTCGTTATTCAAATTTTCTGCCTCCACCTTTTTCTTCAAGCCTGATTAACTTTTAATCTTTTTCCGATTCTATTCTCGCGCTAATCTGGATAGAATTTCAGGGTTGGGGTCGTCTCAAAATTGGGGAAATTTTAATTCTTTAAAAACCCCAATTTCTACAAATCTCCCTCTCTAAGACACCTAAACTTTCCTATCTCTTTTCGACAGGTTCTCTCGTCTCTCCTTGTTGACAATATAAACATCCTTTGGGCCTTAGCATAAAACAAAAAAATGTTGAAACCTCAAATCACAAACGGTTGCTAGGTGCCCTCAAAGAAAACTGGAAGGTTCTGTTTTAGACTGCGAGACTTTTTTTCCTTCTTCTCAGTTTACTCCACCTATACAAGGGTCTCATCCGCCTTGTATATGGAGTACTGCTCTTCATATCTGGGAGGGTCTGGTTTTCACCCGGCTTTGGATAGTGCGAGTCAAAGGCTAACAGAACTTATGAACGTGTCCTGTGCTTTCAGGTTCACTTGACCCTCTATATTTGCGGCGCGATTTTGGTGCTTTATCCCTTTTTTATTAGGTACTGTAGCGGCAAGTGCACGAGGGAACTTCTTACTCGCGTACCACCACCTTTTACGACGCCCTCGTAAGCACAAGGGGTGCTGTGTGGCAAATGCAGTTTGCGTTTATCTTCGATAAGTCTTCCTAGTTTCTCTTCCACCACCTTCTTTCTTCCTTTTCACCTCTGTTCTGTGGGAATTCTCCTCCATCATCTGTGTTTCCTACTCAATTTAATCTCCCCACTTAAGGCCTGCGTCTGTGCTCATCTGCGTATATTTGCGTTAGATGAATTTTTGAGGGCGTTCAACACCCCTCCTGAATAGGGTAAGTGCTTGTTTAAAGTTGACAAACTTGTTAAAAAAAAAAGTAAATAAATAAAAGGTTCTTATAAGGAAATTCCTTTTAAGCTAGCTTGAAAACCCACCAATGAATGGCATATCTCCGACGGTTGAACCACTTCTGAATTGCATTTAAATAGCATAACCGAGGGGCTTCTGGCTTCACCAAAAAAAAAAAAAAAAAAAGATTCCACAAGAAGCGGAAGCCGCCTTATCTGCAACCCCTGGCAACAGCACTGACAGTGACGATGTAGCTTTTCAACAAATAAACTACTTGAAGATGAGGATTTGGATATGTTAGACTTTGATGAGTTCATGGCGAAATTGCATTGACATCTCATTCACCTTTCAAAGGAATCACACTCATGATCAGCATTATAAAAGACTTGTAGTGACTGTCAACAAGGAGCAAAAAATAATTCAAATTTTCAATCTGTGAAGAGGAGAGAGGAGATGAGGCTCTACCGAAACATGGAGATGCTGCCTACAGAAAGGAATCCTTTCATGCGGTGGCATAAAATGGCCAAGGTTTTCATTATTACAGTGCTTGCAACGCGCCTTAACTCAACATCATGGATAGTAAGGCTCCCTCATCATAACCCGCAGAACCACTCTCTACATAACAAAATTATATCAAATCTAGTCGGAAGCATCCGTAAAGTGATATCCACTGAATGTAATTCTCACATATTAGACTCGTATAGGTGACCTAATAAGTGATAAAACAAATCAACAAATAATTGGGTCTGCAGTTTCTCGAATCATTCTACATATGTTAAAGAAAGCTTGATGTTTCTATTCTGATCACCCAATTATTGTGTAAATTATTTTTAGTAAATATTGTTACATAATAGTATTAATTTTACAATATTATTATCAATCAAATATTTAATCATTATATAAGAGATTTTATTTGGTAAAAATAATTTTTTTTTAATTTTATTATATATAATATCTATGTTTTAGATGATTGAATAATAGCATTTTTTTTATTTTTTGTTATATTATCATTTTCAGCTGATTAAATATTTATAATAATTCTTTTTTCTATCTTTCTTTCAATTTTATTTCATATATAATTATATTTTCATTATAATATATTTTAAGCTAGTTAAATTGTGCTATCTTTAATTTTCTTAGTTTGAAAATTCAGAAACTACCTGTTTATATTTCCCATATGATTAAAAAACAAATATATAAACTCATAGATAAGAGTTTAAAAGAACTTTGTTTAATACCTATTGAAATGTGTGGAATAGTAATGGATAAAATAATTTTATTATATTTAATGAAATATAAAATAATAAATCTAAATAGTCTTTGAACTTTTAAAATAATATAATTGTAAGTATATTAATATTTATTCATATTATGCCCCCTATTTCAACATAATTTTGCAGAATAGATTACTATTTTTGTTTATTTAAAATTAAATATAGCGGTTATTAAATTAAAATTACCATAAAATAATGAATATTATAAATATTTATTAATATTCTAAAGTATATTATGTTAGTACAGGGATATGCAATTACTTTTGAATAGTTGCCAAAACCAGTATATTACAATATAATATTCTATATCTTATAATTTACTGTGTATTATTATATTAATTAAAGTATCAGTATCTGATTACTATATAGGTATCTATTATATGTGACGTGCATTCATTTGCTACTAAAAAATAATATATTTTATAATTAATATAATCTTAATATATATTATATATAGTATTATATAATCGGCCTCCTTTTCTGGTATTCGGTTATACTATATCCCTATAAAATAGTTAATATATTAATAATATTATTAATTATATTATAATAAATTATTATAATTAATATATATATATATTAAATAATATATATTAATATAATATATTAATATATATATATAATATTATATATATATATATACTAATTATATTAATATATATATATAATATATAATATATATAATAATTATATTATTTATGTTTCGGCAGATTCGTTGAATTTATATATGCCTAATGATTAGGTTCCGATCATTGTATATGTCTACCCATCACAATCTTTCCTCGTTAACGTTGGAGAATATATAAAAATAAACGCTATAGGTGAGAAATTCCTTTAGTCTTTTTTATTCAATCCTTAATTATAATTATTCATTCAATAAACTATACACAATAAAAAATCCAAGTTACAAAAACTACCCTGTATATTAATAAATAATAACAATATAGATAAAAAATAACTTCAGACGGATATATAAAATAATTGATACTTTAAAAATAATGAATTAATTACTAAAAGCTCATATAAGACAGATTATTAAAGTCTATATTATAATTTATTTACCTAATATTAATGTATTAATAATATAATATTTTCATAAATTATTATATATCAATTAATATAAAATATATTTCTATAATTACATACATACATACATTACATACCTAGATACCATCAATCAATACAAAAAATAAATACGAAATACAATATTAATTTTGAAAACATTATCATAATTCCATATATCTGTTTCCTATAACTATAATACCTTCCAAAACTATGCCAATTATTAAAGTTTCAAATCCAATAACTCATGTACATAATCACATATTCATTAATCAAAATTAAATTCAGTATATCATTATTAACCAATTAAGACTTCCCTAATTTTTAGCAAAATAATAATAAATATTCTATAATTATATAATATATTTGTGCTGATTTAATACACATTACTTACTAACTAGTTTTTTAAACTTTTGCATTTTACAATATTACTCTCAAATAATAAAATATTGAATGAATTAAAAGTATAAAACAAACTTTAATTAATATTCCACATATATAAATAAATATAATATAATATAATTTAAAATATTTTCAAATAAATAATTAATATATTATTAATCATATAATAATAATAATTTATATTTTATATTAATATATAATTAATGTTTAATATTTAAAAAATATAATATAATATATAATTTTATAAATATACGTTATTAATTAATTAATAATAATTAATTAAAATCAATATATTAATATATATAAATAATTATATTATTAACATAATATATTTAAATAAATAATAATTACATATTAATATTAATATATTATTGTATAATATTCTTGTTTGTGTTCATTCCGCTACTATGTGTTATTATTATAGATGTGTAGTAAATTTATTTCTCTTTTTTTGTTCATTTTTAGTGTCATTACATCTATTTTGAATTCAATAATACATTATTAATCCTTGTTACTTTTATTTATTACATTTAATTATATTTAATATAAAATTATATATGGATATAAATATATTTAGATTAAATATTATTTATTAAAATTAGTATATTATTATTATTTTATATAATTATTTTGAATTATATTGAATTTAATTATTAATTATTTATTATTTAATTATTATATATTATTAATTATATTTAATTATTATTATTTATTTATATATATATAATAATATTATATTAATTAATTATTATTATTATTATATATATATAATATTATTATATTTAATTAATTATTATTATATTATTATATTATAATTATTATTATATATTATTATTATTTATTATAATTATAATTTTATAATTATTAATATATATATATTATTATTATATTATATTATATTATAATTAATTAATTAATATTAAATTAATCTAATTATATATATATAATTTTATTATATAATTATATTATTAATATTAATTATATTTTTAAATATTTATTTATTATTTATTTATATTATTTTTATTTTATCAATAACACTATTTTTTATATTATAATATTTATCCTATTATCACTTAAAAATAATAAGTTATTATATACTATATTTTATTATGTATTTATTATTTATTATTTATATATTATAATAATTTTATTGTGTTATATTATTATTTATGTATTATTATTTATTATGTTATGGCTATCCTAACATCTCTATCTATGCATTGGCACTTATTAAGATTATACTGCCTATATATGCTATGTTTAATTTGCTATTAGCCCCCCTTTGTAGTTTGTTTTCTTTAAGCAAGTGATGTACCAGACTCTCTCTTGTCCTCGCATAGATAGTTCTGGCTCAGATATGCCTGAGTATGGATTCGCGATCTGCAGATACCAAGAGCGAGCATTCTCAGTAAAGAAGGAGTCATTGCTCTCGTCGCCTGTTATTCTGAGGTCGTTTTCTGTCCATACGCATTTTATACCCCATACACTCGTTTTTTACCTCTCTCTTTTATATCCTCCACATCTCACTTAAGTGTTTATTTTCAACCTTCTCTCTTCACTCCTACTATCAATTCTCTCTCATTTTCCTATCTCTTACTCTCTGACATCCTTAATAAGTTCGAAATTGATTATATACAGATATAAAAATATAAATATTATTAATTAATATTCACATGAATGGGATTTTATTCTACTTTCATATAAATAGTGAATTTATTTGGTATAATTAGGGAATTGTGATATTTATTTCACCGAATTTAAGTAATTCATATATGTAAGTCACAAGGTTATCTATACAAATATTATTATAGATAAGCCCTGTTTTTATATATATATATAACGTAAGCTAAATAAATTAATACATTATAAAAATAATTTTAATCCTAAATGATGAAGATAATAATAATAAAAAATCGATTTTGTAAGTTTTATGTTTATCAAAAAAGTGTTTATGCAATAGATCTGATAGCTATGATATATTATATATATAGGATTGATAATTAGTATATTGCTCTATAGTCGAATAGTAATATATTTATTATTTATTGATAATATTTAATAAGTGATATTTATTTATTATGATCTAATAATAAAACCCTATTAGTTTATGTGATTTTTTATTATATTATTGGGAATATATTTTATGAATTATTATTTTACATATATTGATAATATATTATATTAATATATATATTAATAATAAATTAATATAATAATATATTAATATATAATATAATATATATATATATATATATATATATATATATTAATAATATATATATTATATATTAATATAGTATATTATATATATATTTTATATATTATATATTAATATATATTAATATATTATATTAACTATTTTAAATTAATATATATATATATATATATATAATATAATAATATAATATATATATATATATATAATATATATATATATATATATAATATAATTATAGTATATATTTATATATATATATATTAGTGATATAATATATATATCTAATATATATTATATATATATAGTATATATATTATATATATATAATATATATATATATATATATATATATATTAATATTATATATATAATTATATATTATATATACTCTAACGTTACTGTATTTAACAATTATTTTGTTCAATAAAGTTATATGCTTTCTCCTAATTTCTTCCCTCCTATTATTGTTTTCATATATCCTAATTTCATAAAAAAATAATATTATATTTTTTTTGAGAAATTATATTATAGTTGAAAGTGGTAAAGTATTGAAATAATTTTTCGATTTTAAATTATATGTTCCATTGAGTCATTCCCAGTCACAATATTATATGAGTGTGGCTACTTATTAAAAGAAATTAGAGGAACGGAAATATAACTAATTATGGTGGATTATTTGATTAAATGATTTTTACTTAGTATTAAGTGTGCATGTTAGGGATAAATCCCATATGCTACATAAATAGGGTATTAAATATAAATTGGAGTAGATCATTCTGATTGGGACATAGCTCACATAATGTAATTAGTGGTATTGTATTGCTAGCATAATTAGAAAAAAAAAGTTATATATAATGGAGATGTTCAAGCTGTCCAAAATATACAGCGCCTTGCATATTATAATTATTCTCTATTTGCTGTTCACATTCATGTATGGAGTGGATTAACAATAATTAAAAACTTTATTATATAGGAATCAGTGATGAGGACAACTGGTGTAGATTATTATAGTATATAATCTATCCTCAATAATAAGGTTTATAGGTCATCTTATTATAATTGAATATGAAATTATTTTGTCATGTTAAATATTATAGATAGAGTCAAAGGATAAGAATATTTTACTAGAAAACATAAAAATTGTGGAGGCAAAAACATAAACCACGAATTTTATTATACGTAAACAATGTTAGTGTGAGAGAGAGAACTACGATGATAGGTTGTTACACCATCTAGACGCTGGCTTGTTACTAAATACAATTGCTGAATACTTTTATGATGATGTTTGAAGCTCCGAGATATTCAAAGAGAATTAGTCTTAACTCCTTTCTTCAGAAAATCAGCTCTGAATCTCTTGAAATTTGTAATCCTACTAACTAAACCTATTGTTTCAAGTTTTATTTATTACAATTTCATAACTTTCTCTACCCCTAGAACATTAATACCATTATGTTTACTGTCGTGATTGCAGCGGTCCAAATCAATATTGGAAAGTGCAGCTTAGCTCTCTATGAGTCAAACAACTCATTTCTTTTTTAAAAAAAGGTGAAAATATATGTGATTTGTATAGATATATTCAAAAATTCACTCAAAACATCTGATTGTATATAATAATTTCCGAATTCAAATAATTTTATGTGAGGTAAGTGTGCCATACGTAAAAAGTTTTTGGCCTCTAAGTTTGTTTTGTTTTAATAAAAGATTGAGAAGCTGCTTGTCAACAATATCTGAAATGAAAAGATATGAAATAATTGCAATGTAAAATGAAAAGACATGAAATAATTGCAATTGTTTTTTCGTTTAGACCATTTTCAAGTTCCATATATGTAGTAAGGAGGAGTCAGACAGTTTAGTGTGTGACCTCCTAAGTAGAATACCATCGTTTATATCCGCAAAAATTCCCTATAACTAACAGTTCAATCCCATACTATATTCTAAAAACAATCTTCTATATAAAAAAATAGCTTGTCTTATTTTAAAAATAAATATATATGATATATTATCAAACCATCCTGCAATTTTATTACTAACTCTCTCAGTCGCTTAAGTATAAAATCTGTCCATGAACATACATTCCAGAAAGATACAATAGGTCTTTATTCTCAAATGGCTTCAAAACATACTATCTTAAATCTAAAGGAGAGGAGCGACTAAGCAGAATTGACTTTAATGATTGTTCATCATATGTACGCAATTTAATCGCAGGAGGTTATCAATTATTTTGCTGTTAAGAGAGCAAGAATAAGATTTTTTTTTTTTTTCATATAAACCTTAATTTTTATTCATTTATTGTTATAATTGATATCCAAATGAGGTGTGAGTAATATTTAATATCCTCCATTGTTTTCATAGATATATATAATTATTATTATTATAATATTATCATTATTTATTAATGGGAGATTAATTGATATATCATGCATTCTTAAATTTAGGTTGACCATATTGCAATTGCTTAATCTTATTCTATTAGGTGTTTTGATTATTATTCTCAGTGAATATAAATTGTTTATTTATTATTATAATATAACAGGTAATAAGTAGCAAAATTAAAATTTTAGCTTTAAGTGATCAGTATTTTAATATCATATTAGTATATTAATATATTATTATATTATATGTATATCTTATACAGTTATAATTAGATATATATAACCTACTTATATATAAGGAAAATGGTAAAAAAAAAATTTAACTAGTAAATAAAAAAAATAAAGATAATACAACCAACCAATTTATACTTTTTTTATCTTATGAGATACAGTAACATTTAATGTTAACGGATATAGCTAAAATAATCAATGTCGTAATGCCGTGGATTTTTGATACCATTATTTGCAAATTATAGTAATTGTGAAGGTTATACATGAATTATTCAACTTGAGATTTTCATTTGAAGAATTATGTATTAAGTAATAGTGTATAAAATAAAAAAGAAAACATTTTTTTAGCAAATGTCAATGACCACTCAAAAGTCCTTAAATTTTAGAGAAGTACGCAATTAACAAACGAAAATCTTATTCTTTTTAAGTTTCCTGTTTCACTGACTACCAAAATATTTTTCGAAATGAACAGTTTGATGGTGTAGTCATTGTGTATATTCTAGAAGATTGACGCGCAGTCAAGGTGAGAATATCATTATATGGTAATTATTTTCACTGTCTATCACTTGATCACAAAGTGTAGTTATTTCAATCATTCGATTAAAAACTTTATATTTGTGCGTAGTACTCAAGATTGAGATGCGATAGACTTATTCTATATAAAATTTTATTTTGCTTAAGTATGATAAGGGTTAATAGAGTACTAGTAAGCATTAGTAAGTGCTAGCTTGATTGATGTAAATTATCAAGGTGATAGGGATAACTGAACTTTAGAAACTACCTATAATATGTTTTATCTCTAGCTTTTACCAAATACTTTATTGCGCCTATGACGATGATTAGCCATCGAGAGATTTATATAGGCCGTTGACCGTCGAAGGTCAACTCGTTTGAGATCCCCACTACTTTTCATAGTACATACTAACTTTACGTCTTTTTATGGAATGAACATGCATAATTATTCTAGGGGTATGTTTCTTATTACTTCGGCGGAAAAGCAATATTACCCAGAAAATTTAGTGAGAGCTGTGACTTGCATAATTTCAAAATATTTCCTGAGTTGGAGGTCTTTATATTGATAATTAAATTTCATAAATCAAAAGATGATGAATATAATACTAGAAGTTTCTTCTAACAAATATATAACCTATGTATTACTATTGTTTTTCTATATTTTTACGACCTTTTTACTTCGGATATTTGGATTCATCCTGAATCCTTTTAAATTCATTTTTATCTCTATAATTCACTTTGGTGGATTTACTCATCTGATATTCTCTATCTTTACTTAATAGGCTAGTTTATTATGATTTGTGGTGTAATTATTTCTAATTTACTCTATTATCTTGTTAATATAATATACTCACTTCTATTCATATTTATCTGGGCTACGTTTTCTCAATTATTAGTTTGTATTATTTCCTTATCTTATTTTATCTCATTTTTTTTGGCTAGATTATGGGCTTTCTATATTGTGGGATTATTATTGCAGGTTAGTATGGGTTAGAATTTTATAAAGCATTTCCTACATTTATTTGGTATTGATTTCTTAATGTATTTTTTGTTTTCACTGAAACTTCATAGGAATCAGATTAGGATATGGCTTTTTTTTACCTTATTATCCTTCTAAAATGCACACATAGTTGTTATAGTTCATTTCTCTAGAGATTAAATTGCAATGATTTATTTTAGCTCATCCATCAATCTTCAATCCATGATCCTCATAATTTATCATAACGTATTAGGTTGAATTTTTTGGTGGATTAATCTCACTTTTATTCATGTTCCTTCCTCTTTATTAATAGTTAATTCTTCAGATTCATTTATCTCATATTTAGTTGTATATTTTCTCCTGAAATTTTTCACTTTAACTTTATTCTATTACACTCTTTCATTATGCTCTTATTTTCCCCCTCAGATTCTAATTTCCATTTATTACTGAGTATTAATAAAGCTTCAAATATTCGCATCTTTTAATCTAAAGCTATATTTTGAGTCATTTTGTGGATTTCTTGATTTTACTCCCTCTTGATTTTATTATTTGCTTATTATTATTGTTATTATTATTTATATTATTTATTTATATTTGTTATTCTTATTTAATTTTTGCATTTATAATAAACGTTTGCGGCACTGGATATATACTTTCTGCATCTGCGTTTGATATTTTCTTCATTTTATCCATTCTTTACTCATCTTGATTAGTCTTGCTATTTCTTCTGTATTCTCTCTATTTTTCAACAATTATTTATAATTCACCTTGGAACCTTTAACTTGCCCTCCAAGGTGTATTAATTCTTATATTCTATTATTATTTTTTATATTATATTCATAATATACTTTTTATTTAATTTATTTATTTTATAATTTATTTGTTATTTAGAGTTATTATAGGTATTTTATTTAGGGACCATTTTGGTTAAAATTTCTTGAATCAATTATCCTATTTCTTCAATAATTCATCATTTCCCACCCATATTTATTCTGAGCGATTTTAGTATTATGTATTAGATAAAGATAGTTATTTATGTGTGTGTTATTAGTTGATAATCTTTTAGCAAAGTAGATTGCTTATTTTGTTTATTATTTGTTACTTTACTTTTTAATTCTTCATTGTAAGTATCACTCTTATATCGGTTAATCTCATTTCTCTGAGACCATATTCATATATTTTCTGGATCTATGTTATTTTAATATCTTTCTCTCGAATGTAATTTATAGCTCGTGGTGGTGTAACTCCGTGATATTGCTATAAATATAAATAATTTACTTTATACATATTTTTTAATTTTTTAATTATTGATAAAAATTTATTATTAAATTATTATTATATTGTAATTTACATAGCTCTATTATTTATATTGATTCTCAAATTGTTCACCTATATGTTAATTCCTGTTCCATTGATAAGTATCATTCAAGTCAGCAGGCCGACTCGAGTTGTTATCCTTTGTTAAGTGTGTATCTATTAATGCTTCGTCTGTTCTACTGTTTATTGTTTTAGCTCTATGGTGTATTGATGATGGAATTATTATTTCTTTATCATTGTGTCTACGTTGTTGTTATATGTTTTAATATATATTATTGGAATTTTGTTATTATTGTATTGATGTATTATTTATTCTCAGATTGTTGGTTGCTGTATGTATTCTGATCTTTAGACCTTTCTATAATTACCAATCTCTCTATTTCTTTGTATGTATTAATCAATCACAAAACTTTTATCAATTATTGTACGTAATTTCCATTATATATTATATTATTATTATATTTTCATAATATAGAACTATTCCTCGAAATCATACAAACTTTTCTCTCGTATTTAACACTTCATATTTACTAAGTTCTCCTTTCAAAAGTATCTTCTCAAATAGTAGCTTGGTTAATTTTACGCAGAAGAGATTTTTAACTTCAGCTCATTCGGAATACTCAAAGAAGTTAGAAACTGGTTAAACATATTTATATTCAAGATCTCACTCTCCGACGCCTGTATTTACATCGTTTTTCTCTTCCTCCGACGCGACCTAATTAATAAATTAAAGTGCGAGTCGCACCGCGTAACTAACTCTCGTAATTTCAGGGACATGATTGCACTCGTATTCATAGGACTAAGGTCATAATTCTTAGCATATTTAAAGACAGTAAATTATGCTTTAAGTGCCTCAGATTGAATCATTTATTATCGACATACAACAATACTTTAATTTTTTTGATTGAATAAATTATTTGAATTAAAAACTTAACAATACGTATATTCTTTTTCTAATCTTAGATTCCATGTCTTCAATATAGGAAAAGATACCAGTGCTTCTTCTTTTTACTTTATATTGGACAGATGTTACTCGCAGAGAAAACAGTCTCAAGAGATTTCAAAAAACATTCGAATTCATAATTTTAATACACCGTACCCATTTTACTTTAGGTATAAAAATATCTTATACTTTTTGAAAACTCTTGTATCAAAATCAAAAAAATTTAAAAAAAGAAATATAAAAAAATTAAAAAAAAATGATCTAAAAAAAAAACACATTATCTATAATGCACTAACAGAACTTGTGATCGCATGAGCGATGTTATACGCTGCGATACAAGGTGCTAGCACTACAATAAAGTCACAAGATGTGGTGTATTTTTCTGGAAGCTGAAAAATTAGAATTCCAATCCACCATTTGCTAGAGGCCTATTTCATTTCTTTGCTTTATTAAGATACCATATTCATCGCGTGTGAATCGTCTCAGCGGCGCCTTAAGTTTTTTTAATAGCTAAAATAAATAGCATTCTTGCGTTGTGTTACGTAGATAGTGAAATACATTGAAATTAGCAACTTGAATAAAATTTTATTAAAACTAGAGCTAGTGGATATTTATTCAGAAACATAGGGAGAGGATATTGGAATCCGTATGTAATGTCTTATCATATATTTACTGAGGTTAGCGGTAAGAAGTTTCCAATATACCTCTTGGTGGGCGTCAGATCAAATTTCGGTGGGTGTATTCTCTAACGCTTGAGTTACTCAAATTTGCGTGACTTATCTTTAGCTCCTAATCTCTGTACAACCTCTTACACTGAGCCTGAGTTATGAGTACTTATATTAACGTAAATACAGTGAAAACAGGTGTTTAAAGTGAAAGGTCAATTGGCCTCCTCATTACTTTATGGCATAAATTACAGTTGATACAAAACTCTCAAACTTCGGTAATCCTCCGAACAATGACCACGGGTGGATTTACTAGTAATATGTGAGGGAGCAACTTCACAGACAGTCTCGTTCGCTTCACGCCTTTGTTTTCAATTCAATGTCTTTTTTCTTATTTTGTACTGAACACTGCCTTTACCTCTTACTATAGGATTTTATGTTTCCTAACTTTCAGTCTCTTCCCATAGAGTTCTCGCTAACCAACAGTTATAAACCACATGTAAAATACTCGACTATGCACTATCTCGTACGGTTATATGCACAATTCCCGTGTACCTACAGTATTAGAAATTGAGCTAGATCTGTTTTCCTCTTTAAGATTTTATTTCTTCCAAGTTTATCGGTACAATATTCACAACTCAGCATTTCGTATACGGACAAGAAATTCTACTCTTTAATATACTTTACAAAATCTATATATCACAAGCCCCGAGGACTCATATATTAATTGAAGGAAGTTATAAATGAATCTTGATATGAGATTGGCTTAGAATATACAATGTTTAAAATTTTAGATATTCTGTATGTCGTGAGATTCTCTTTAATCGGTGTTAACACCCTTTCATCCTATAAATTACCTAATTGTGTCTATGTCTACTCATAATCCATAAATAATTCGTAATTGCGCTTTTTATATTATTTCCATTATTTACTTTTTATTTTTCATCAAATTATATCTCTTTAAACTCTACACATTATAATGGTATACAATTAATTTTAGCATCTTTTATATCTATATATAGCATATAATATTGCTCTTTGTTAAGCTACCATTTCATTATAAATCTTATCATAATATCGTCTAGTTAATAAACCTGTCGATACATTGTGCTCTGTACCAGTATAATATCAGCCGCCCGCAAAATTCCATTTTATTTCTGATCTTATGATTATTTTTCTATTATTATTATTATTTATTAATATTATTAATCCTATCTCAGTTAAATTATATCTATTATTTCAATACCTAATATATTATTCCTAATATAGTTCATCTCTTATTATTTTTTATTAATAGAACTTCACCTCTCGATTATTATATATTATGTGGATCATGATTATTAGTTAACTCTGTGGATTAGATTTATGAGATATTTTACTTCTTTATTCTCTCTATTATTACTACTTTAATTATCAGAGTTGTTGGTTTATCTTATTCTTTAACTTTCTATTATTATTTTTATTTTACTTTTGGTCCGGTAGTGTATTATTAATAATTATTAAATTAATACTATACTAGTTCCATTTCTCTCATAACATTGAAATGATACTCATTATTTAATATATGATCCATCTTAAATTCTCCCTACATGAGTAATCTGCAATGATCGTGTACATCGTACAGAGATATCTGTAGCAATTCCATTAATTTATTTGAGTTTTATTTATTTTCCTCTATAGGATATTTACTCTCAATTCAAATCTGTTAATTACTTTTGTCACTTTATTGCATGTATTACGTTAATTTCATTAAAAGTACTCAGAAAACAGTACCCTCGCTTATATCTGAAAAACATATACTCTAAAAATTATAAAATTACATCAAATAGGATAACACTATATCGGAGCACATGGAAGATATCATAAAAAATAGAGATAAGAAAAATGCAATAATAATAAAAGTCATTATCGAAAACAAGATAGTGAAAAGAAGCATAGAAATAGTGTATATTGCTCGATTTTTAATGTATAGACTTTTCTGTAAAACATGAGGAAAGAATAGACTGCATAGGTCGAGGATTGAATCTCCTTCTATAACGTACTCATTGATATGTGACTCTTTTTAAGTAGTTTTATGTTGTGATAATAACTAAGCGAAAAACCGTATATAATTAAAAAATATAATAACGATAAATATCAATTAAGAAATCCAATAAAAATTCATACCATTTTGTTTGATAAAGCCGGCTGGCTTATTAATTATAAATTATATTTATATGCATTATAAATAATTATAATAAATTTACTATAATCTCTATAATATTAGTCAACTCAAGCTTATGAAATGTTCAATGCCTCAAAATTAGAGAATTAATTAATAAATCGACTATTAATTCATTTGGCGTTTAGAATTAATCCAAAGGATAAATTAAATATATCTATTTGAAATCAACTGTCTCCATAAGATATAAGTGACCAGAATAACAATTAAAATGAAGAATGAGAAGATGCATCTAAATAAAAGAAGTAACTAAACCTATTTGAATTAAGAATAATAAGAAAATATTACTACTAGTAACTGGAATAAATATATTAATTTATGAATAATAATAATACATAATAATAATGATAATACATTACAGTTAAATAATAATAAATGTTAATTAATAATGATAATGTGTTAGTAGCTGATTTATATATTTGGATAATTGATTGATAAATTATTATCGTAATACCTAGTTTTCGAGTAGATACACGCGTTATAACGATAATTATTAATGTAATACATATTATTTAAAAGTAGGTAATTTTTTTTCGGGAGAGGGAGGCAACGTGTCCATCTTCACCATTATTAGAATTACAATAATAATTCAACTTAATAATAATACGAAAGTGTAATATAGCACTCTAATAATAGTTTCGTTCCCTTCGATTGTATTGTTATTGAATTAGTTCGATTCCTTAGTCATTAGTCAATTAGCATATATTCCGATGTAATGATTTAGTAATTGTGTAGAATTTCAATTTGATTTACTATGCTTAAGTATAATTTAGATTTACTATTATTTACGGTGTTTTCTCTTTTAAAGAATATTATTATATGTACCTCCTATCATATATGATATTGAGTTTATTGGGATCGTCAAGATCAGGTAAATTAGAATCAAAAATCGAACATGTGAATCCTGAGAAATCAGAGATATAATAATAATAATAATAAATAATTATATTAAGTTTATCAGACTTTCACATTAGGATAAAAATAATATATAATATGATGAAATATATTTATGATGAATATTAGTAATAATATAATGAACATTTATTCCTCCACGCAATAAAATTATAAACACTGTCGGTGTTCCCTATCCCCTTACTCCCCTCTCCCGGTCAAATGTCTCACCATAACATACCCCAAATTGAGCATAAAATAATATACCTCTAAATAGAAAGGAGTCAAGGGTGGAACGGTACCATAAACTCACAACTCGTGATTCTCACTCTAAACAACATAGACCAGTTGTGGGAGTGTTGTACTCTATATTATAAATATAAATACTTAATATCATGTTTGAGTCTAGTAAATGCAGAAATATCTAATGCTTGCATTCTCCATTAGAGAATGGTATAAGTCTGATAATGTATATGAGATTGCTGTAAATATATATAATATCAAAATTGCCCCTCTTTACATAACAAGTCTTACTGTAAATCACATAATAGTTCCTATTGGTCTAGTATTTAGCAACCACCATTTACACCTCGATACGCTCTACAATTAATAATACTTGAGACCTATAAATTCGATTAATAATGATATACATCTCTCGTGGAATAAAGAAAAATATAATAAATATCAGCAAGTTACTGTATAAAATTTGAATCTAACTCAAATATCTAGCAATTGATAATTACTAGTTAATAAAATAATAAATTCAATAATCAACAACTATATATAATAATAAGATTAAATAAATTAGAAATCATGTTTCCATGAACTCAGAATAAATAGTCAGCGCTAAATAGTGCCCTAATCACCTCGGAAAGGGGTTATTCGTATTTCAAGGAACTATATTAAATCGTGTGGAAAGCAGAATATTGGAATAATATGTTATTTACTATCTCTAAATTGTTGTAAATTGTCGTACATTGTATGAATAAATATTAGAAATTATAGAAATTACCAAATAAACAAAAAAATAAGAAAAGTTGGATTACAAGCTAAAATGCAGGGTAGATAGTCATAATAAGCCTAATTTATGTTAACAGTGGTCGGTAGAAGATTCGTGTAAAGCTACTGACATTATGAACCAAACCGTGACATAATATAATAAATTTTTATATGACCTGACATGTGTGTCTAATCATCCGCCTTAAACTTTAACTTATTACTGCCATTTTTTAATCCTTTCTTTATTTTTTCTCTGGTGCCCTAATAACTCTGCCATGAGCCTATACTCAATTAAGTTGGATAAGAAATTGCGAAGAAAGAAAAAAAAGTAAAAAGGTATGTCCCTTTTGTAGAGCGTCCCCACGCGTATTAAGGTATATAGTAAATCGATACATAGTAGTGCCTATTCCATACTCACCAACGAACTCCAAGCTCTTACACTGAATCAAAGTATGATATCTATTACCGATAAACTCATAGAACACTAAACATCTACTCCACATAGAGTAATCATCAGCTTCAACCGTGATGTCTCGTGTTAATAATAGAAAATGATCTATTCTTTACGCTGACTCCCAACATACCAATAATATATTATTATCCATTAACACGTCATGAAGTCTCAAGGCTATATACATAACATACTCAACCGCATAAAACCAAACTTATGAAGCCTTAGCTTTTCATCCACAACTGATTACCTATATTCTGGACCCGGTGAACCATGTAACTATAACGATGTTACTCCCCATAAATCTTTATTAGATAAGTGATCTCGTGTGCAAAAGTAAGTAGGGAGTTTAATCTGTGATGCTCGGACCCCAGACCAATTCAAGTTTTATAATAACGGACTAGTCCTACCTAACAGAGATATGTAATAGTATCCTTGAAATACTTATCGTGATGGCAAATACTACTAAAGATGAACATTGTGCAACAACCTAGCACACTACATGTAACACAGAAACTAATCGGATTATATTATATTTTACTACTTTAAATATATATTAATATCCTTTATTAAGGGTATACTATCATTTTAATATTAATGGTTAGAATATAATACACTATCCAAGTATTGAGTATATAATATATTCTACGCATTAAAAAACCTCATTATTATACCTAGGTATCTAGTGAGACATGGTACATGTATTATGATATACATATATAACATTTGTATGCCTCAGTGGTATTATATCACACGATAATATATTAGATAAACTCTTTGTATTACGTCTTGTATGATCATAGTATGGTGATAATTAAAAAAATAATATTGGTCAAGATTCGAAGAGTCTGCAACCGCTAGGTATTTTACCTTATGTAGATAGTGGGTAGGCTTTGAGTGATAATAGTATATCATTGATATATAATAAGCTCTCCAGAGCTTGTTCTATCTTATTCACTATTAAAGGGTGAGAATATATTACAATAAAAAATGAAAGTTTGTATATAGACTTAATAATAATAAAATAATATATATATGAGAGAGAGTCAAAAACCTTTTATGATAGACAAAGATGTATTTACGACTAGAAAGGAACATAAGGTAAGAAGAGCCATCAAGTGTTGTAGATGATGTTTTGGAAATAGATGCTAACGAAATACAGCATAAAGAAAATATCCTATAATTAAATTATAAGCTAGTGACATATACGACACTTATATAGCTTACTACCACACAGATTCAAAACTTAAATACGTGACAATTCACTGAGGTATTTTAATATTATATGTGATTACTTTTTAGATATTTATACTATACGTTTCTTTGACTTCCTGCCTGTTTATTATAAATATTAATCATATTGTTAATCCCCCATGAGAAATTATCATGGTTAAGGGATATTAAATTATTCTCATAATATTTTTAAGATACTTATTTGGTACTTGTGTTTCACATTAATTATATTGTCTTTGCCTATCCTTAATATATTATTAGAAAAACTAACTTGAATTTCATAATTCTAGCATAAAAGGAAAAATATAAAAAACGATTGAAACATGTGTGTGGACCGCATAGAGAACCTCATGAACTTTCCCGATAACCCCCAACAGATCCAATTAAAGTCCTGCATACTATTTACAGAAGTTTAGTAACAATAGTCAACATAAGTCAAAATAAAGTTAGGATATTATAATATAAAAGGCATCTGTCTTGGAACCCCTTCAGGGCTGCATTGGCAATTGTCCTCGATGCGCCTTAGGCTACTTACAGGCAGGACAAACCAGAATCCAAACGTGATACGAGACAAATACACCGATACATGAATACATAGTGGAGGCACTCAAGAGTGGCATACTGTAGCGAATTCTCAAGAGATGGTTACGATTCTCGATTTCTGCCGGCTCAGAGCACTTAACATTTTTCCTGTCGAATTATTATTGATATAGTACGTGGTGATTTCATAAAGTGAAAATGATTTAAAACAATTATAAAAATTGGCATGTATTCGTGCCAAAAGACTTGCACACCTAATACAAAAGATCATTCTTAAATAATATTACATAAAATTAACATATATATTAGAAAATTAGTTAATCATTACTTGTACTATATAATACCGGGAACTTTATATCGTCCTAGTAGGAATATTTATACTTTTAATTATCATTGACAAATATCTTTGGGACTTATAACTAATGCACAATAAGTTCTTGGGACTCCATGTATACCTGTGCGTCCAATTTTATTAATATGGTTATTACTGTGTAATATAATCTCATAGTCTGTCTGCATATGTATATTGGTTATTATTATTACATAGACTATAATTCTAGGCATCCTAGGGTCAATTTCAGGAGGTAAATTTTACCGTATATATGTTATTAGTATTGCTCTCGGTATTATTGACTGCCCTGTTTCCAGATTAGCATGAAAAAACTTTAGATTCTTATCCAAAATATATGATAACTCACCCATTAAGTGTTATGAAATAATCTTTGGCTCAACTTAATCTCTATTATAATCGATTATTATTGTTTGCCAATGGATTTGATTCAATTTCCAAAAAACTTTTAAGGGAATAAATACTGCATGATATTTATTGATCATTATTCTAAATGGGTATATAATGTCTCATTGTTTCTTCATCAATAATATAATATATTATGACGTTAAATTACTCAGTTACCAGCTTGACTATACGTTTATATTCTTGGAGATAATATATGAAGCTGTGAGCTATATTATAAGCATAACACTAAATAAGTATTCTCCCTTTTATCCTTTCCTAAAGTTCCAAATCGTATATTAACTGATAATATGTGTCACGAGACACTTTTATGTATAAATTTTACAGTTCAATTACATTTTTTAAAATAATACAAGTGTTTACAAATAAACACAACATATTATTAAAACATGTGATAGAATATATCTCCACTTCATCCCTCGTATTAAGTATTACAGGTATTTTATGTCTAACTGATTTCTAGTTATAAAGTTGTATAAATTTCTAAAAGTTTACTGAATAATGTTTATGGTATATACATATCATTGCAGCCCTGAAATGGGTGAATAGATATAATATTTGTCTTGCCGATACTATATTTCTAATATATTTATAGTTCTAATTACGTTAATAAACATTCATAATTTGATTGACATATTTTAATTTCATGTTTTATTACACGAATAACTGATCAATATATTACAATTAAGATATTCTAAAGCAATAGCTATCAAAATGCTTCTACAGTGCTACTAACTTTTACCCAATTAATATTAGAAAATAGATAGGAAGCAAGTTTCTAAATTTTTTATATAACTTCATTTCAAAGAGGTGTAGTGTGACAATATAATATAGTTAATGCTACTTAGTATTAAAGTATAAAATACGATAAACATTAGGGCCAGATAATAGTACTGTTTCTGAAATTTTCATATTATTAGTAGTTGAGTGGATAAGGGCTCAATTTATACTGTTATTGTAACTGTTGACTACCTATAAATTTAGTATAATGAAAATAGGGATGATAGTCATAATGTATACATTATGACAGTAGAAATAATAAACAATACTCTCCTCTCAATGTAGATACTCATTATAAAAATAGTCCTATTATCATCCATACTTAAGTAAGAGAAAAAAAATTATGAATTAGATGAAAAACATAGCTTTGAGGTATTTACGATATAATAATTAAATTTATATTAGTTAATATAGAAATAAGGAAATTATAGTGTATTAGCATATTTTTTCTCGGATATTCGAGGAAAGTTGTCTGGGTATTGAGGGGGAGGATTGATATAGTTACTGCTTGTAAATCCATAATTATCTTGATATCTTTGAGTCTTTAGAGACTGAATTACTATCTATTACTTATTGTATCTTTGATGTGTATCAATTGAGTCACTATCGGCTTATATGAATACCTTATTGATTATCTACTTAATAGGACGATAGATATCCTTACGAGTAAGGGAGAAGAATTGTACTGATATCTTTGTAGTGGGCCTAATTTACTTAGACTTATATATGTAAGTACTAATATCTCTGAATATTAGTGAGTATTATTCATAATTTAGCTCATAATAGATATTTATAAGCTCCTAATAGGTTAATAGGAGCCAACTGCTTTTAGGGATCTGGTATGATGAAAATTAACTCATCAATAATGAGTATGGAGGAGTTTTATATAATATTCTCCTTCAGTTATCTTTCCGAAGTATCTTACGATAATGTACTTACC
>JABUQX010106339.1:15000-27207 GCA_015478945.1 Trachelipus rathkii | reverse complement strand
TGGTTATTATTATTATACAAGCTACATATTGGCTGTTGTTGTTATTATTATTGTTACATACACTGTATTTCACACAAATATTCATTTCATATTACATTTTATTGGTTGGCAAACATTGGTTATTGTTATTGTTGTTATTGTTATATATTATATTTATATATTACATATATATTATTATTATTATTATTACATACATACATATTATTATTGATATACATACATACATATATATTATTATGTTATATTATTATTAGCTACATAAACATATACAAGGTAATATACATTATTGCTGGTTGCTGTTGTTGGTTAAAGATACAGCAGCAGTGCAGCTAGCGAAGAGTTACTACTATGTTATTGGATATATTATATATATAAACATATTACATACATATTACTACATACATATATAGATGTGGTTATTGGTTATTATTGGCTATTATTATATATACATATATATTATTACATATATATATATATATTATTATTATTATTATTACTACCATCAATATTGGTTAAGCATATATATTATATTATTGGTTAAAACATACATATTATTATATTGTAGTTGAAAGTTGTTATTAGCTACATACATATACTATATATTACTATTATTACTATATAAATCATGCTAATACAATATTGTTATTGATATTATATATTATTACATATTATTATTACATATATTATTATATATTATTATTATTATTGGTTATTATTATTATTATTATGTTATTATTATTATTGTTATTATTGTTATTATATTATTATTATTATTATTATTATTATTATTATATTATTTATATATTATAGCGTATTATTATTATTATTATATTATATTGGTTATTATATATATACATATATTACTACATGGTTACTATTATTATTATATATTATTACTATTACATATTATTATTGGCTATTAATATTATATTACAGCACATAAACAAGAGCTATATTATACATACAATACTAGCTGAGCATACATACATACATATATATGTTATTAGTATTACCACAAATAATAATTATTATTGGTTATTATTATTGGTTATTATTTGAGCATATGTTATTATTATATATATATATATATAAAAATATATATATATTATCGTTTATATGATATATTATTATTATTATTATTATGCATTATTATTATATGCAGGGATATATTTAGCATATTACATATACAATATATTACAGTTAGCAGTTAGTTGATAAAGAGTTATTATTGGCTATATTACATATGTATAACACATATATATTATATATTATTATATATATTATATATTTATTATTATACATATACATACATATTATTAATATTATACATATATATATATATATATATATATATATATATATATATTCAGAGCTGGGCGCGCCTATAGATTTTGGCTTAAATCAAAAAAAAAAATTTTTGTTTCGTTTTTGATGCTTTTTTTTTTTTTCTTTTCTAATTTGCCATAAAATGTCCTTAAATGAAAGTCAATAGGTAATTTTAAAAATCCTAATTTTATAATATTAAGATATATATATATATAGAAAGAAAGAGTGGTATATATATATATATATATATATATATATGAGCATATATAAAAGCATATATATATATGTATGATGGTTATATTATTATTATTATTACTGCATATATATATACATATTATATATTGGCTGGTTGGTTATTACATACATATTGTTAGCAAAGGCAAAGAGTTGTTACTGGTTGGTACAGGAGTTGGCTGCTGAAGATATTGTTGGTTATTATTAGCTATACATATATGTATATATATTATATATACATAAAATTACATATTACATATTATATATATATATATATATTACATACTATTATACATATTATTATTATTATATATATATATATAATTTATTATACATATATTTATATACATATATTATTATATATATGCTATTGGCTATTACATACATATTATTAAGAGCATATATAAACATATGATATTGATATTATTACTAATACAGCGTTATTATTGAATATATATATATAAGTTACATATTATTATTATTATATTATTATTATTATTATTATTATACATATATTATTATTATTTTTTTATTATAAATTATTACATAAACATATATACATATTAGCATACATATTATTATACATACAATATTATTGCTGTTGTTGTTATGAGAATAGCGATATATGATATATACATATTATTGTTATGCTATTGGCTACATATTATTACGCGATATTATTACGTAATATTATGCTACATATTGCTGGCTATTACAAGGCTCAATACTGGCTGCTGCTGAATAATAGCAGCAAGAAGAAGAAGCAAAGAGTATATGAGCAGTATATATGCAGCATATATATATATATATATATATATAGAGAGTATATATATATATATATATATATATATATGAAAATAAATAAGAGGAAAGCATTAGTTACTGTAAATTATTGCCTATTTTCAAAAATGTCACAGTCAAAGGAAGTTCGTTATTTGAGTGGTTCTCAAAAAAGAAAATTAAAATTTTTAAGGATTAGCTCTCCCAAATTCCTATATTCGAGATGGAGTGGAATACTTGCTAAAACAGTTTATCTCTTCCCAAACTTTGATTATATTAAAAATTAGGATGCACATTTATCACAAGGCGTTATATTATATATATATATATATATATATATATATATATATATATATGTTGATATTATGGGTTATTGCTGCTGGCTGTTGGTTGGTTGTTGCTGGTTGTTAGCAAGCAAGTAAATCATATACATATTATGGCTGGTTGCTGAGGTGCTATGCTGGGTATATATATTATTATTGGCTGACTGGGATTTATACATATTATATATATATTATATATATATGGTATGTATATATATATATTATATATATATATATATATATATATTATGTTATTATATATATATATATATATATATATATAATATATATAATCTTATATAATAAATTCTATATTTTAAAAGAATTGGGCAAATAGGTACAGGCCAAATTCTTTTTTGTCTTAGTATATAGCAGGAGTATGAGTATATATATATATATATATATATATATATATATATATTATATATATATATATATATATATATATATATATATATATAGTAATATAGGGTGATTCAAAATTATGTTAAAAATTTTTGGTAACTGATAAGAAATGCAAAATAAAGGTAAATGTTCCTATAAAGGTATGACGTGATGTGCTTAGTTTTCCGTCTTGCTGTATGTGTTTTTTTCTAAATATCTTGTCCTACGAAACCAAGTAAGTTACAAACTCTAAATTTAAAAATGGCGGACGTTGGTAAGGTTTGAGTAACGAAAACTCGTTCGGAATAGGGGTGTAAATATACATATTATTATTGTATCATGATAGGTTTAATTTTGTACAACATAAACATACTGTTTCTAGAGCCAAATGATATCAAAAGACCAAAGATGCTGTTGAAATGACCTCCTGAGCTGTTCCAATGTGCATCGCATCCACCGTCTTCTCACCGATTGGGTCGGAATCCGTTCAAATATTAGCAGGAGTCTTTGATCGTTCTAATCCAGTTCATAATCATTAATCGAAGGTTTTCAATTATGTCGATTGAGAAGCGAGTATACTTCGCGGCCTGAAACATCCGTGTAATAATCCAATGGATTTAGTTCTGGTGACCTTGATGGCCATTTGAACTGGGCCACCTCGACCTATCCATTGATTGGGAAAGGTCTCATTCAAGTGTTCACGAACTGCAGCACTAAAGTGTGCAAGAGCCCCATCATGCATAAACCACATGTTTTGGCGTAACTGAAGAGGTACATCATCAAACAAGGTACGGAGCTCATGTTTCAAAAAGTTTAAGAAGATTATTCTATTAAGCCTGGGAGGAGGCTCGAATATAAGTACATGATCATGTAAAATTCCTGCCCAAATGTTTACTGAAAACTGATGTTGTGAACGATTTTGTTTAATGGCATGATGATTCTCGTCTGCCCAAATGTGTTCGTTATGAATGTTAACGATAGCTGTTCTTGTAAAGTGAGCCTCGTCGGTAAATAAAACCTTCGTTAAAAAGTTTAGGTCAATACATTTGTTCAAAAACCATTGACAAATAACAACACGAGGAGCATAGTCACGTGGCAATAGAGTATGCACCTGATGGACGTGGTACGGGTGTAACTGTTGCTCGTGTAGTAACCTCCAAATACTAGTTTGGTTCGAATTAAATTGTAGTGACAATTCTCGCATGCTCTTTTCAGGATGCTCAGAAATTTCATTAAGAACTAATTCTTCTAAATCAACAGTCCTAGTAGATCGGGATCTGCCTGCATTAGTGTGCTCTTTGGACTGCAAATACCCTGTTTCAGACAGGTGTTGATGAATAGTGGCAAAAAACCTTGTGCTTGTACAAATTCGGTTGGGATACTTCTCTTGGTACAAACGTCTTGATGCAGAACTATTGCAGCGTTCCATCTCATACATTAGATGAATGTCAGATAGTTCAGAGTATGAATACACATGGTTATTACGTTTCATATTCAATAACGAAAGAAACACGTAAGAGACACACACACAGTCAATGAGTTACATTGTAATACTTAACACAAACAGACAGTGCATTTATTGCATACAGTAGTTGGTTGTTTTGGTAAACAATTTGCTGAAATTTTTAATGGAAGGAGTAGCTGTTTGTGGAAGAGTTGTTATTATTTAAATGAGATGTTTCCAAGTACTAAAATTTACATTTTCCCTTATTAATAGTCCTAATTTATTAAATGTTATACCATTTGATTCTGCGTATAACAAAAATTGTTTTTTGGTTCCTTAACATTTTAACCTAAGTCATTCGCTTTCATGGAATGTCGAGTCAAATACTTTTAGCGGTCGCTATTTTAAAATTTATTGTAAAATTGATACTTCTTTTCGTCGTCATTAGCCCTACACACAACAGTACTCATCCCAAATATTGGGTTTGTAACCTACTTGGTTTCGTAGATACGCGAAAATAATACTTTTAGTAAACACATACAGACAGCCAGACGGAAAACTAAGCACATTTACGTCATACCTTATAGGAACTTACCTTTACTTTTGCATTTCTTATCAGTTACAAAAAAAATTTACCATACTTTGAATCAATTTTGTATATAGTGAGCATAAGAGTGGTGGTGGTTAGTTGCTGTTGTTGTTGCTGCTGGCATATTGCTGGTTGCTGTTGCTATATACATACATATATATAGCAGCATATATGTTATTAACTCGTCAAAGGGTTATTATATATATATATATATATATATATATATATCAGGTGGGTCCAGGGGGTATGAACCACCCCCATCCTAAAAATTTTTAAACGATCAAATTTTTTTGATGATGACTTGAGTCTCTTAATTTTAATTTATAAAAATAATAATCAAAGCTTATGAAAAATATATATATATTAATAGAAAAAAAGTTATATGTATTAGTTAATAGCGTAGATTTCTTAAGTTTAGCGGCTGTTGAAAGAATAAAATGAGAATCTCTATCGGAAGTAATGCTACGACTGTTGAAATAAATAGTGATATTCTGATTGGACAACGATATGATGTTGCAGTGTCAATGAAGAAAAGCTTTAGAGTTGTTCAAACCTTTGAAAATATAAAGCAGGATTGCATGTATATTTGCTGTTCATAATCATATGGAGTACTACGCATTAGAAACTCTTGCACATTTTAAACCACTGAACACTATTTTAGTTCACCAAGGAGAACAACTATTTTAATAGAAAAAAAGGAAAATATTTCCCTCAGAAAAAAAGTAACACGAATGTGAAAAAATAAGGGGGGGGGGAAATTACAATGGATTTTTAAAATGTAAATCAGTTTTTAAAGCAATTTTGAACTTTAGTAGAGCTTGAGAGGAATCAAGATTAAACCTTCTTCAAAAACTTTAAATCTTTTAAAACCTGTAATTACCAGTGAATAGGTGGTAAGTTTCTTTTTTATTATCCTTCATTTTTCCAGTATGTACTACATTACAGTCTCCATCATTAGTGACAACAACTTCTCTTACCCATAGTGAAAATGTGATGATGCTTGTTTTGAATATATTTTAGCAAAAATCTATGAAAATTTTTCTGTTAATAAATACATGATAACGCCGCGCATCAAAACCAAGGTAAAATGAAAAGACATATAGCAATTGCAATTGCCTTTCTTGAGGAATTTTCAAACCAGTTAGAGAAGAAATTCGTGAGTCATAGATCCATACTTATCAACCTAAGTAAATTGATTTCAGCGATATCTATTGAAAATTTAGCGGATTTTTAAAACAAATTTGATTTATACAGGCAAATTTGGATTGTTTGGAATTTTAACGTCTATCTTACTTACAAAGTCAACTCCAGAAAGATATTTCTCTACTCTGAGAAGTCTTGAAACATACTTTCTCAGTTCTACAGAGGAAGAAAGACTAACAGAACTGGTTTTAATGTGTGTTCATCATAGCTACACAATTTGAACGGAGGGAGTCGTAAACCGTTTTTTTTTTTTGTTAATTAGGAGAGCGAGAATAATAAGTTATTAATACATGTAAAATAACATCCATTTTGTTATTTTGAAATTGCTATCAATGACAATATTTCCTTATATATATATAATATATATAATAAATATATTTATATATTTATATATATATATATATATATATATATATATATATATATATATATATATATATATATATATATATATATATATATATATATAATATATATATATATATATATAATATATATAGTATATATATAGATATATATTAGGATGGAGACGATTCCAAAATTTCCCAGCGATGCCGATTCGATTCGATACCAGTCAAAAGTGCCGATTCCGATTCCGATTCCGATCCCGATTCCATATTATATTATATTACTATATATATATATATATATAATATATATATATATATATATTAGTATAATATATATATATTATATATAACTATATATATATATATACGGGATTTCACGTGCATAAAACCGCACAATTATTTGTATAAATCACCATCTTAAGGGTAAGGGTTCAATCCCACGTAGATCATGTCATATATATATAATACTATATATAGTATATATATATATATAATATATTATATATATATATATATATAATTATATATATATATATATATTAATATTTACTTAATATATATATAATAGAGATGACATTATGAGAACTAGTGCAAGAGTGTAATAAAGCAAGTAATGCCTGATCCCTTGCTTGTCATAACTCCTGCAGCCATATTAGGTGCATTATCCCTTACTATAACACGAATTTTATTAGCAGGAATAGGAATTCTTCCTTAACATTTTGAAGACAATCACTTATTATTAGATTGCCTGTGAATACGTGAAAAGGTGAAACTCGAAGGATGGCATTTTTTGTTCAAGTTGCTAGATAACCAGATAGCAGGTAAACTAAAAATTAAGGGGTATTTGCAGTCAGCTGTCATCCATCGCTTGTAAAGGACAAAGTATTCCTCTGCATAACTGATCTTGTATTTATTTCTCACACACTTAATATATATATTTTTCACAATAGTTTCTTTTATATATTTTCTGAAAGAATTACATAGTTTGGGCACACATGATTTAATCAGTATCTTATAAACCAAAGCTTTCAAACTATTGAAAATGGTCGCATTTTCGAATCCTTCTTATGGAGAGATTTGAGGAATCTTCTTGGTTCAGAGAAGATTCACATGACTTCTTTTATGTTAAGAGTGTCAATCAAAGTTGGTTGCTTAGAACATTGCCACTCAGTTACCTCTTTTTAGTTTCTGAAATATTTACCGTAAGAGATCATTTCCTTTTCTGTCCTTGTCTTTCCTTTCTCTTTTCTCCTTTAAATTCTTTGTGAATAGCCTTACTTAGTATTTAAAATTTTTAGGCATATTTTGTTGTAAAGCCACCCTATTGTTCCTCTGATACTTTGGATTTTATGCATAATTTGAAAAAGTTTTGATTGCTCACCTTAGCTTATGTGAATTAATTTCCATTGCTAAACTTTGATTTGCAAGACATAGATCCTTCTTTGCTGGATGATTGTAACTGCTTGCCAATGTTTATTTCATTATAGTAATAGCAATTAAATTTGAGTTATTAATTTAAATTTTATCTATTGTAGTATAATTTAAAATAATAAAAAATCTGAAAGAGTAAATTTATGAATATTTATATATATAGATATATATATTATATATATGATATAGATATATATATAGTATATTATATATATAATATAATATATATATTATATATAATATATATATATTAATAATATTATATAATAATATAATATATAATATATTGTATATATATCTATATATATTATAATATGTAATATATATAATATATATATATATTATATAGATAAGTATATATATAGATTATATATAGTATATATATATATATTATATTATATATATTTATAATATATAATATATATATAATAATATATATATATAATATATAGTATATATACTATATATATACTATATATATATATATATATATATATATATATAATAATATAATTAATATTATATATAATATATATATACATATAATATATATATATATATACTATATATAATATATATAGTATATATATATTATATTATATATTGTATATATATATATTTATATATATATATAATATATACTATTTATATATAATATAATATATATATATATATATATAATATATATATATATATATATATATATATATTTTATATATATTATATATATATATATATATATATATATATATATATATTATAATATATATATATATATATATAATATATATTATATATTATATATATATATATCTTAAAGTTTTACATACAAAAAAAATGAAATATAAGTTTAAAACAGATTCCAGTTCGGGAATTATTAAAGGTTTTCATTCAAAAAGAACAAAAGTCTGCAGAAATAAAACTGACTAAACAAAAATTTAAAGTTCTATTTTAATTCCTTTAACTTTATTTTCTCAATTATAAATTTCGCAGGCCCTAGGAGGTATGCCTAAAGTGAAATTGGATAAGAAGGCACTGTGTGTGTATGCCAGGGTGATATTTTGAGAGAACGAACAACTTTCGATAACGTTAATAGCCTATCCGCCTAAAATCTGGACTCTTTCATAAGTGTTCACAATTGTTAATAATATTCTTTATATAACAAAATATTATTTCATAATATATTAATTACATAATGTATATTCAATAACTCCAATTAATTTACAAGACAAATATATCAATGCTCACTTACGAGTTCATGGTATATAATTATCAAAACATTACATAACATGACTAACGAAACATTGCATAATGACTCCTTCACCGTCACTGTCTGAAAATCTTAACATGATATCTTAGGCTCTACGTAAAGATGCGCCGCTCAATCCAGTTTTCTTTAATTAAATAGAATTAAGGAAGAACTGAAATTAAAAATCAATATGGCAGACTTCGCAACATTGTCTTTGAAATATCATAAGATCGAATAAAAATTTATTTTCAGAATTGTGTCCCAAAGAATCGGTCAAAGAATCAGTACAATTTTGCCGATTCCGATTCGATTCGATTCTGAAAACACCCGATTCTTCATCCATGCGATTCCGATTAATCGTTCCCATCACTAACTATTATATATATATATTATATATATATATTATATATATATATTATATACTATATATATATATAGATATATATAATATACGTTAATATATATATATATATTAATATATATATATAGTATTATATATATATATATATATTATATTATAATACTATATATAATATATATGTAATGTGAGCTGCGATCACCCGCAACTGCAGTTTTTTTTATGTTGAAAAAGTTAAAAAAGCAGTATAATTGACCAAAAATTGCTTTCCGTGTGAAGCTCAGATTCTTTCCTTTTTTTAAATTTTTTATTAAAAAAATTAAAAATTTTGTTAGTTATTAATTATTTTCTTAGTTACGAATCGATTCAAATAAAAATAAAATGATATTACGATTTATTATTAAAATAAATGATAAATACGGTTTTACAAATAACTTAAAAAGCAAAAATATCAGAAAAGAGCGCCAGGAGAATTATCTTGAAAAAGTATGAACACTTACAGGAAAACAAATACTTTTGAAATCAGCTATAAAGCTTATACCGGAATGTAAAAAAAAAAAAAAGTACGACACTTACAAATAAATAAATTACAAAATCAGCGTTTAAAGCTTATTATATGCAAAGTCGTTTTTATATTTTAAAACTAACGATACCCAAGGTAGACCCATTGATACCAGAGTCGGGTCTCTCGCCTCTAGCGTGACACGGGACTTCTTCCCCCCTCTGTCCCCCATCGCCTCGAGCCCCCTAAAAAAAAATATATTTCCTTGACTTCAATTTTTAGGGGCTCGAGCCGATGGGGGACAGAGGTGGGACGAAGTTTTAAATATAATAAGCTTTATACGCTATTCCAAATATGTAATATGTTTTTCTGTAAGTGTCGTACTTTTCGAGTTTTTTTTTTTGTTATTTTTACATCTCTGGTAAGAGCTTTTACCGCTGATTCCAAATATGCATTTGGTTTTCCTTTAAGTGTCATACATTTCGAGATAATTCTCCTGGCCCTTTTCTGGAATTATGCCCTTAAAAAAAATAAATATTATTAAACTGGATTAAGTTTAATAAAGTACCAAAATCGTACAAAATATTTTTTTTATCGCTCCTTTACCTTGGCTCTCTCTCTCTCCTTGCTCTCTCTCTTCTCTATCTCTCTCTATATTATATATCATATATAATATATATATAATATATAATATATATATATATATATATATAGTATATATATATATATATATATATATATATATGAGTATATATATAAAATATATATAGAGTATATATATATATATATACTCTATATATATATATATAATATATATATATATATATTACTAACTTTTCGAAAAAACAAATAAAATGTAAATAAACTTTTAATTAAAAACATATTTAAAATATTCACAAAACATTTAATTAATTGAGCATTGCTACTATAACCAATAAAATAAGCCCAAAATGACGCGGCCCACTCTACTTTCGTCTTTCTTCTTTTCAGACCTTGTCAAGAGTAAGAGCTTCATATCCATAATTTTAAGCAAAAGAATAATTTTTTTAGTTGGATGTTATTTTTTTATTTTTCTGACGATTCACTAATGCTATATCTGAATGAAGCTATTTTAGCTCACCCGTCTTGTTTATGAAGTGCCTTGAATTTTAATGAAATATGCTTCAATAATTTTTCTTTTATTATTGTGGGCAGAGGAGCATTGGTTGCATATTTTGAATATCTATTGTATGATTCCGGGTTGATCTGTGTGTTACCAACGCTGAATTAATTCTGCCAGATAGCAAATCTTGTTTGTGTTGCTCTCGACGCCTTTCAAAATCATTTGTCTCGCCATAATATGAGTCAGAACAGTGTAAACAAGGGACACGGTAAACCACAGGGCCTGTTTTTATATTCGCAGATTTCGGGGGACAAAGCAGCTTTTTTAGCAGTAAATTATTGGAAGGAACAATATTAACATTTTGAGGGATAAACTTTTTTATGGGACCCAAAGGAATATGGGGGAGGGGCAAAAAGGAACTAGTAGGTTTTTCTCTTGTGTTAACTCCTGAATAAAACTTCAATTTGGCTTTGTGAAAAGCTTTATTGATACAGTGAAATTGAAGTTTTATTCAGGAGTTAACACAAGAGAAAAACCTACTAGTTCCTTTTTGCCCCTCCCCCATATCCCTTTGGGTCCCATAAAAAAGTTTATCCCTCAAAATATTAATATTGTTCCTTCCAATAATTTACTGCTAAAAAAGCTGCTTTGTCCCCCGAAATCTGCGAATATAAAAACAGGCCCTGTGGTTTACCGTGTCCCTTGTTTACACTGTTCTGACTCATATTATGGCGAGACAAATGATTTTGAAAGGCGTCGAGAGCAACACAAACAAGATTTGCTATCTGGCAGAATTAATTCAGCGTTGGTAACACACAGATCAACCCGGAATCATACAATAGATATTCAAAATATGCAACCAATCTCCTCTGCCCCACAAATCAATAAAAGAAAAATTATTGAAGCATATTTCATAAAAATTCAGGAACTTC
>JABUQX010106339.1:0-7500 GCA_015478945.1 Trachelipus rathkii | reverse complement strand
TATTATATATATTATATTATATATTTATTTATAATATTATTATATATCTATATATATATATATATTATATACTATATACTATATATAATATATATAATTATATATATATATATATATATTATATATAGTATTATTTTTATATATTTATTATTATATATATATATATACATGCTATAATATACTATATTATATATATTCATTTTATATATATATATATATTATATATTATTATATATATTATATATATTTATATTATATATATCTATTTATATATTTATGTATTATCATTATATTTATATTTATTCTTATATTATATATATTATATTATATATTTTAGTATTATATTATATTATATATTAAACATCCGATCGCGGATGTTAATAAAACTCCGCATCGTCTTTCGCTGATGCGAAAAATGACATCTGCCTGCATCACTAATCATTACTGTGAGCTCTTAGTTCTGTAAGCCAAAACTTGGATAAGCGGATCAATAAATTTATTAGGTAAAATAGATACTATATTAAGTTCTACGGGTCTTCAAAGAGTTAAAAAGCTTTTTTCAGAAAGCTTTTTGTTGAAAAATTTTTTTTTAGAGCGCGGGTAGTAAGCTTGTTTGGGATAAGATGATCAGTTTACTAATAACTCCAAACATGGAGAGCAATTATGTTCCTACCATAAAATTTCATATTCATCAATCTAACATTTTAATTGGAAAAAAATTATGGAATTTGTTTTAAATTGTTTATTTTTGCTTAAACAGTTTAGTTATATTTTATTTTTTGTGGTTTACTTAAAACTAATTTCTTTTATATAATATTTAATTATATATATAATAATATATCAATTAATTATAATTAATAATTATATATAATAATAATAAAATAATTAATATAAATAATGAATAAATAATAATATATAACTACCTGTGCAAAATCTTTTTTGTTCCCAGGGTCTAGTTAGAGCGGGTTGACAAAAAATCAAGGATGTATCGATTTTTTTTACGTAAATTTTTTAATAAAAAAATCGAGTTTTTTATTTTTTAATTTTTTTTATCTTGCTTATTTTTTAGGCAAGTTTTTTTTTTCTAAATTAATATATTAGTTCTGACCTATTATGAAATTATATCTTCATTATATAAATAGTAAATTTATGAATTTTTAATTTTTTTTATAGAAAAAATAAAATTAGGGTTACTCAGTATTATACAGCTGATAGTATATAATTTAACAATTAATTAACTTATCATATTTATTTCAAAACTTATTAATTAGGTAATAATTAGGGTTATTTACTAATTTTATAAATAATAATTAAAAGCAATTTGTGTCTAAAAAAAAAAAAAAAAAAAAAAAAAAAAAATCCCAACCTGGTTTTAACGAACGGCACCATAAATGTTTGTGTTTATTTTAAAGTTGTTCGTAATATAGAGTCGACGGTCATTTTTATCTTCATTTGTTCATATAATCTTTCTATATATTTTTTGCTATACTGAGTAAGATTACAAATTAATTACTGATTTTTTTTAAGAAGAATTAAAAGTAGATAGTTACCAGGTTCCGGCCGGAACCAGGTTAGTTCCGGCCGGAACCGGATCTTTCCGGAACCTTGAAAAAGTTCCGCCGGGAAACCTGTTCCGGTACTCCCTACTATATTATTATAATATATATTATTATTATTATATTATATAATATATATATATATTATATATTTTTATATTAATATAGTAGTATATATTATATTATATATTTTTATATATTTATATATATTATTGATATTTATATATATATATTATATATTATTATAGTATAATATTATATTAGTATCTAATATTTATTTATATATAGTATATTTTATAAGTATTATTATAATTTTAGGTAGAGCGCGGAAGAGTCGCTGCAAGTCGCGGTTGAGTTTATTTCCATGCTAGTTGAAATTACTTGAGAAGTTCCCCTCCTTGATGAGGGCTATGCGTGAGTGGTGACTTTAATATATATATATATATATTATATGATATATTAGTATATATATATTTATTAGTATAATATATATATTATAGTATATATATATTATATCTATATTATATTTATTATATTATATTATTTATATTATATATTATTATCATATATATATTATATATATATATATTCTAATATATATATATATATATTATATTGATTATATGTGTTGTGTGTGTGTGTGTTGATGTGTGTTGTATGAGATTATTATTATTTATCATTTCATTACTTATTATTTTATTTTATCATTATTTTATCTTATTTTGTATGTTATATTATTATTATTATTATTTTATTTTATTATATATTATTATTATATTATTATTCTATTATATAGTTTTTTATATTTTATATATTATTTATTATTTTTATTATTTTATTATTATTATTATTATTATTATTTATTATTATAGTTTATTATTATTATTATTATTCTTTTTTATTATAAGTAATTTTATTCATTATTAAAACTTTTCATTCTTATTTCTTATTATTAATATTCTTCATTTAATTTATATTTTATTATTATTTCATTACTTTATATAATATTATTTTTATCTATTATTATTTATTATTTATTTTTTTTTTCTTCATTATTATTATTCTTTTTATATTATTATTGTTATTATTATCATTATTGTTTTTTTTTATTATTATTATTTTTTATTGTTTTTACTATTATTTAATAATGATTATTTGGTAATAATAAAATTATTATGATTCTTTATTATTTTATTGTTTATTATTTTATTTTATATTATTAGTTTATTTTATTATTATTATTATTATTTTAGTATTTTATTATTTACTTTGATTATTATTTAATTTTTTATATTATATTATTGTATTGTTTATTTTATTATTATCATTTTATTATTTATTTTTATCATTTTCTTTTATTAGCTATTAGTATTTTTTTTTTTCATTTTATTATTATTTTTTTTTAGTATATTGTATATTATTTTCTCTTTCCTTTTTCTTTATTATGATTATATATTTTTTATTATTCTTATTATTATTATCATTATTAATTTGCTCATTATCAAGATGTGTCATTTAAAGGTTCTAATTTCTGTGAAGATTTGAAAGCATTTTTCCCTTTCTAAGGTTCCCCTAATGATGATTTTTTTAAGGACCTATTCTAGGTTAGAAGAACAATGTTTCTGTATTATTAATCTAATATTTCGCCTGGGCACTTCAGGCATCATCAGAGAGGAGTTCAGATTTATTTAACAATGATGAAGAAATATGTTATTTAATTTTAAAAATATAATGTGACGTAAAAATTAAGTGTTATCAACTACGTTTAAATCTACTAGCCTTAAGTTTAATTACGTCAATGGAGATTTCTAACTAAGCCAAACCTTACAAATGTTCAAAAAAAATTTCCATTTCATTATATTTGATGTGGTGGTAATGGCTTGTGCTTTTTTTATTAGGATTTACTCAGCAATCCTCAAATCAAAAAAGTTTTCTTTCTGTGTAGTATGTTGAAATTAAGAAATGTCGAGCTGGTTTAGGGGTTCTAGTGATCGTTTTTCAGTGTTCAAGTCTTAAAGAATGTATCTATGTGTGGACACGAGTTGAGAGAATTATTAGTAATACCCGATATTAAAGCTTTAAACGCATCTATATTACAGTGAATGGGTTTATATACTTCAATTTTTCCTTACGTTCCACTTTTCTATCAGAACATTTATGTGATTTAGTTGCGTTTCAAGCTCCTGAGGTATTTCTTCTACAGAAGAACTTTGTTTAATATTATCCTAGAATAAATAAAACTATTGGCTTGATTACAGTACCGAGCTTTCGTCCGTATATTTATATTATATGATTATTATTTATTATTAGTATTATTATATTTTATTTTATTATTATTATATTATTATTATTATTATTATGATTTTTATTATTATTTTCTTTATTTTTATTTATTATTATATTATTATTATATATTATTTATTTAATTATTATTTTATTATTTTATTATGTATTATTATATATTTTATTATTTATTATTATTTTATTGATTATTAATATTATTATTTATTTAATTATATATTTCTATTTTGTTTTTATTATTTATTTTCTTATTTGTATTTATTATTATATTATTATTATTATTTTTTATTATTTTATTATTATTATTATTTTTTATTATTTTCTATTATTATTATTATTATTATTTTATTATTATTATTATTATTTAATTTTATTTTATTATTTTTCTTATTATTATATTATTATGATTATTATATTATTGATTATTATTATTTTATCTATTATTATTTTATTATTATATATTATTTTCTTTTGTTATTATTATTATTATTATTATTATTTATTTTAGTTTATTATTTTATTATTTTATTATTTTATTTATTATTATTATATTATTTATTATTTTATTATATTATTATTATTATTATTATTTTTTTATTATTATTATTATTATTATTAGTTATTTTATTATTTATTATATTATATTTTATTATTTATTATTATTATTATTTTATTATTATTATTTATTATTATTATATTATTTTTTCTTTTTTATATATTATTTAATATATATATTATTATTATATTATTCAATTTTATTATTTTTATTATCATTTTATTTTTACTATCTTTAACAGATATTCTTGCCACTTTTATTAACTTTTATTTTAATTATTAATATTTATATTCTATATTCTCCTTCTGTGGTGTCTTTAATTATTATTTCATTTAGTATTATGTTAATATCATTATTATTTTATAATTTAATATATTATTCATTATTATAAATATATATTAATATATTATTCTTATTATTTTTTATTATTTTTTAATTTTATATTATTTTTTTATTATTATTTTATTATTTTATTATTATTTTATTATTTATTTTATTTTTATTATTTTTATTATTATTGTGGATAATTTATTATGATTTTATTATTATCTATTTTATTTTTTATATATTTCTTATTTTATTATGATTATTATTATTATTATTTTGATTATTATTATGATTAAATCCATGGATAAATCAGATATAGTTAACTCAATAAAAACATAAACTCTATAGAAATTATAAAATAGGCGTCATACCTTTTCAATTTTATACTTTAAGAAACTATTAACATTTAGTGAGAGACGAAAATAGAATACTATGTAATTGTAAAAAATGTATATGAGACGAATCACTGAGGCATTAGATTAACGATCTAGTCCCCAGGCAAAATAAATAAAAAAGCAAGATGAATGAAATATAAACGGAGAATATTTAGAAAAAAAAATTTGCCGAAAAACTTAACAATTACTTCGTCATATGGAAACTAATGTATCAAACTGCGATTAGGAATAATTATTTGAACTATTTGGAGATCGGTTCTCTCTTGGTTCATTTGAAAATGTTCGTTTTCAGGAGTCAAGCGATCTTAATGACTACAAAATAGAATTGTACTCATCATTCCAACCACAGTACAAAATTCATACCTGACATAATTTGCCTCGCCCTAAAAAGTTCCTTACATCTCTTTAACAAGGGATTTTCCCAGATCCTAAAAGTCTCACGTGTACTCTGCACAATAAAGTGTGAGTAAAATGATCCTTACAAAACACTGGACGATTTCCAATACACTAATTAGCACGATACGCTAAAAACTAGTTTAAATCATAATTAATTATCTTTGATACGAATAATATTATTATGACTTTCAATTTGATCTTAGAAAAGATCAACAACTGAAGCCCTTGTTTGTTGGACTGAAAAAATAAATATAGATCATAAAAATTCAACTGCACTTATTTATTGGATCTTACAAAAGCTTTTGATACAATAGTCATGATATACTACTTAGCAAAATAAATAAGATGAAAATAAAGGTAAAAACGTACATGGTTTAACATACCTAGGTGGGTTTTTTTGTATGTGACAATAGGTGAAACAGTCGGGCACTATACATTGCGGTGTTCACGAGGATCGATTCTTGGCTTATTGTTGCATTGCGTTTACAATGATATATTATTCACGACTGTCTCTGTTTCATTTGCTGATGATATTTCAATATTTATAATGATTAAATTTAGGAACATTGAAATTCAAATAGTCACACCCATGGATGAGTTCTATAAACTTTCTCTAAACTTGCAAAAAATGTTATACATCCAATGAAACTATAGCTGATAATTTCACATAAAAATTCAAGGAGTTGATCTGAAGCAAATGGGAAATATGAGAGAAACAATAGATGAAAAATGAAATTTCAAGAAAATATAACAGCTTAGTGAGCAACCTAGCGAATTATATTGTATTACAAAATAGTCATTTGAAAACTTCCTTCCTTTTATATATGAAAAGAATACTATGCACTTAACCCCATCTATTATATTGTCTTCCAGCCTATGGGAAAGCCACCAAATTAAGGTATTAATTCGATTATTGTTTTGATGCAACGTTCATCGCGTTAAGCTCCACTAAACTCTATGAGCATTCAGCACCTTTATTTAAAAAATTAAATAAGAAATTTTGAGATTATTGAAGCTATCTTATTAAAGGAACAGCACAGATTCTACAAATAAGGCATGTAATTCTTATTCTAACTTCATGAAGATTCAATTAGAGATTATTAATAGTAAACTAAATTTTTTATATGGGCCTAATGAATGAAGATAGGATGGGATATGCATTCTGCAAGATTTACCTCAAAAATGAAAATTCTCTTATAAAATTTACAATTAAACCCAAAAAAAACTATATAAATAAGCACTAATACTATTACTAGATTGTCATTTATAAGTAAACTCAAGAAAACTATATAAATAATTACTAATAATATTACTATTTAATGTGTTGTTATTTTATTATTATTATATTAATTATTATTATTATTTTATTATTTTATTGTTATTATTTGTATTATTATAATTTTATTATTATTATCATTATTATTATCATTATATTATTAATTATTATCCTTATTAATATCTTTATTATTATTTTATTATTATTATTATTTTTTCATTAATTATTTTTATTATTATTATTGATATTTTTATTATTATTATTTTATTCTGGATGGGGAACTATACATAATTCTCGACAGGGAAAATGGTCGACACGCAAATTTCAGAATTTTCAGAAGGGGTCAAAAACGTTGACATCATTTTGGTCGACAGGATTTTGGGCGACAGCATTTGGGTCGACAACATTTTTCATAATGTGTCCAATTTGTTCGACCAAAATTAACTCGTTAAATATAATCGATTATATCGATATTATCCGATCGATACCTTATAATTTTCAGAAGGTGTGTCAAAACGTCGGACGGATTAAAATATATATATATAATATTTATATATATACTTATATATATATATATATATATATTATATTATATTAATTATATAATATTAATATATAATATATATATTATTACTATTATATATATTATATAATATTATAATATATATATATATTATATATATATATTTTATA
>JABUQX010106338.1:17500-45000 GCA_015478945.1 Trachelipus rathkii | reverse complement strand
TTATATATAAGTATATTACTATATATATATATATATATATATAATTTTTGTAAAACCCCTTGGTTATGGCAAGCAGGTATCCCTTTCCCCTTTTTTCTTTTTTCCTTTCTTTTCCTAGATAGTAATTAAAAGACCTATTATAAACTTGCTATATCACCCCTTTTTAGTTAGCGGTAATATCAAATGAATTTGAAATTTTCGATATAATATATTATATATATTTATATATATATATATAATATATATATATTATGATTTATTTTTTTTATAATTTATTATATATAATAATATTATATATATAAAATTATTTATATGCAGTGGTTTTCTTCCTACAATGAAAATGGAGACCATACTCAATTAATTATAGAAATTGTTTGTCGATGCTTGTTCATTAATAATATTTCTTTATAAAAAATTATTTTAAACTCATAAAAAGTGTCATTTATATATTATCATATAAATTAAGCTTAATTACCACATTTTATATATTATTATTATTATTATTACCTCCTCATTATTATTATTATTATTATTTTATTTCTATTTTTCTTTTATTATAGTGATAATTTTTATTATTACTATATTATTATTATTATTATTATTATTATTATTATTATTATTATTATTATTATTATTATTATTATTATTATTATTATTATTATTATTATTATTTGTCTCATTTTATTCTCATATCTATTTGAGTCTTGAATATTCCTTTTTTTTATCGAATTCTCAAACTTCAAATTGAAACTTTCTAATAATATTAATTACTTAATATTATTATTGTCAATTATGAATCTTAACCCTCGCGTGCTCCGGGTGGGTCATTCTTTGACAACCCAATGCTATGCTATGCAAATTTTCCCAAACTTTTTTTTAATAAATTTTTTTCTCCTTCCAGGTATTCCTCCAATAGGAGCTAAAGATGTAAAAAATGACGGATGAAAAAAAAAAAATAATAATGTGACTTATTAACATGCAGAAGAAAAATGGTTGGGACAAAAAATACCCAACCCGGACTTGCGCGCAACGATCCTAAAATTATTAAAAAAAAATTAAATTCAATAAATAACAGTTCAAAACATTTGTTTTCCTACAGTAATGCATAATTACTGTACGGAAGCATTGTAATTGATTTTTTTTTTTTTTTTTTTTTTTTTTTTTTTTTTTTTTTTATTTTTTTTTTTTTTTTTTTTTTTTTTTTTTTTTTTTTTTTTTTTTTATATAAAAAATAAGTGTGTGATAAAAATTCAAACATTTGTGTGATTTAGTGAAAATTTTATTTTTTGTGCTATTATAAAAATTTAAAAAGTTTGAACTTTGAAAAAATAACTTTTACAAAATTTTTAAATAATAAAAAAAAATGGCACCTAAAAAGGTAACATTTATTTTTTATTATTATCTACAAAATAAATGTCTTTCCATTTCTATCATGTATTTTATAATTCATATTTATTGCCAACAGCGTACTGCTGAAGAAACTATTGAAGAAGTTGAAATGGCTAGTTCTTCCTCCAAGAAGCCCCGTCTTGAAAGCACACCACGGAAGAGCCCACGGAAGCCAAGAATTTCTTCATCAATGTTTTATGTAAGTATTGTACCGAAAGTTTTTCAAACGTTGTTATTCATTGCATTACTTACAGTCAGTGGAATTTACAAGCGTTTTGTTTTTAGACTTGTAAAAAACCTGGTCCGTCAGCAAGTGGCACGAAACCAGCACCGTCAGCAAGTGGTTCGAAACCAGCACCGTCAGCAAGTGGTTCGAAACCAGCACCGTCAGCAAGTGGTTCGAAACCGGCAACGTCAGCAAGTGGTTTGAAACCGGCAACGTCAACTTCAATAAAGAGATTCGCATCTGGTTCTTCTTCAAAGCCGCAGCAAAGTCAGCACGATTATGTAAGTATTTCATGTAATCTGATTAAAAACTTTTATAATGCGATCACTTCTATACAGAGGTATTTATAAAACCTTTCTTTTTCAGATTTCACCAACAAAACTGAGTATGACAAGAGATGTAGGAGCTGAACCCTCGACAGCTAGTCTTCGTAGAAGGGTAACTGACATTTTCAGCCAGTTGAATATCAGTGACTCTGATAGTGACTATCTAGAGGAATCCTGATAGTGAGTCGTACGTGCAAAGCGATGCCGATCAATCTTTCGAATATCCTCTTGAACAGGACCAGGATATGGAGGAAGAGGGAGCTGACTTATTAGAGGACACGGATGTACAGCCTGCTGACGACGCTGAAGAAGTGACTTACAAGGCTAGGTCCGGCTATTTGTGGTCCAATAAGGAGCCACCAACTGCAAGAACTAGGGCCAGGAACATTTGTAATGAAATTCCCCAACTACTTGACTTAGCAGCACAGGCGGTAACTCCCCTGCAATGTTTCGAGGCATATATGCAGGCCCATATAATTACCACCGTTGTGGACTATACCAACAAATATGCCCTCGAGTATGTTGCTGCCAGGCATAATTTGAAAGAAAAAGAACAATATAGAGCCACTAATGTGTTACATCTTTCCTCCTGGTATTCTATTCATGGGTGAATAAGGCATAAGAAACTGGAGACACTATGGATTAATATGGGAAGATGACATATAGAGCACATGCAAAAGCGCTTCAAGCTTGTTGTTATTGATGAAGTTTGATATCGGATGCACGAAGAGCACAATAGAATTAGGAAACCAAAATCTGATAGTGTCACCTCTTGGAGAGATTTCAAAATTCAATGATGTGCTCGCGAAAAATTATACCTGGTGAGAATTTATGCAAGACGAGTGCTTTGTGTTTAGAAGTAATGCTCCATTTCGGGTATATATCAAAAGTAAGCCGGGTAAATACGGATTCATATACGTATATCCGATGTGAACAAAACGATCCTTCAGACATTGCCGATTGGTGTCCCATCGTGACACACCGCTCAAAATCACAGAATGTGATAGCATCGCTGTTGAACCATTGACAACATCAAATAGAACTTTACACTGATCATATTACACTCTGTCATCTTGCCACCAAAGTGTATCAAATGAGCTGACGCTATTCGACAATCAATACGCTAGGGTCCATATCCCATACTAAAGTAACCAAAGTCGTAGCAATCTCGACCAGTTCATCACTCTAAGAATGCACCAGCGGAATCACGCACCCATAAATTATAACTTCATATCGTACCGAAATGACCCGAAAGTACCCTCCTATCAACACCCATTATGCGCTTACGGCATGATACATATAAATGACAAAGAAATAAAAAGAAGATACCAGAAGTAATAGTTTTTAATTGCGCCAATGGGGCGTGTACTTGCTATCAAGATGGTCCAAATATTCCACCAAGGGAAACAGCCGGTGGCCCTATTCCTGTTCTTTTCAATGCTTGACATCTGCGCCACTAAACTTCATTCTAAATATCAGCATGAAAGATTCAAGCAACTATGACGCTTGAGAAAAAAAAAGAACGCTTGGTAAAACATTACGTGCACTATTCATTGAACTTATCCGCCAACTGCTTTGGAACGCTCTAAACATGAAAAAACATCAGCCTCCCAATAAAAAATATCATTCAGGAATGTTTCAAATTACAAGAACTGGAAGGAGAGCGTCCACAGCGAGATGTTGTTAAGGTTAGAAAGGGTAGATGTGTGATATGCTACAAAGAGGCTGTTACAAAGTTAGCAAAACAAAATGTTACAAAATCTAAATTATGTTGCCAAAAATGTAAACTGCCTTGCTGCCCAAAGCATCGCGAGCCGCATTACGTATGCGGAGATTGTAAAGCTCAACAAAGATAATTTAAAAACGTATTTTTATATATTATATATAGAATTATATATTTATATATATATTATAATTTATATTATATATATTATATTATAATATATAATATATATATATATAATATAGTATTATTATTATAATAGATATATATATAATATATATATATATGTTATATATATTGTCTTTCTTTCTTTTTTGTTTGTTTGATGCAAAAACTTGTTTATCTTATATTTTTGAATAGGAAACTTATCAGTAAAGAATTTGATAGTATTCTCTTAATTTGTTGTTGGGGTCGCCAAAACTGAATTAACTTATATTTGATATATATAATTATATATATTATATAAATATATATCTAAATAATAACTAATATATATATATTATATTTAATTTAAACATATATATTTACATATATACTATAGTCCATAAAAATTGAATCGTTTTTATATTTTTATTCTTTGCAAGCTATGACGGCATTATCTGAGTTTACTTGGACTTAGATAAATATATGTAAGAAATCAAAGAAAAAAAAAGTAAGTTATTATTTTTTTTTAAAATGAATCTCTTTTAATAAATATATTTTATGACACATTTAGTACATGTTTTGAAAAAGAACATGAACAATAATGACCCAATTTGTTTTAAAAAAAACACTTAAAAAAGGACTTTGAGTCATATAATTTTTTTAATGCTCTTGGTATATTGACAAAGATATTGTTAGTGACGATATCTAGAAGATATCTGCCAAATCTTAAACAAATTTCACTGAATAGTTCTGTTTTTTTTAAATATTTTTATGTTGCATGATATGTTCTAAAAAAAGCCTATTCATATTAACTCCTCTAATATCCCACTGATACCCATGTTTCTTCTCCCCCAGTCTCGGCTCCACAATCACTCTCAAACCTTCTCTGATCAAATTCTCTCGTGTAGATTTTTCAGGTTGCTATCAATGCAATTCCTCGTATATATATATCTACAGTTGCTTAAACTTCCTACCTGATATATGATATTAGCGTATTATTATATCTTTTAGCCCTAATCTCTCGGCAAGCATTTTCTCTTCTCCAACATATGATCAACAGGTTAGAACTCTATCCTCTCATATTCTTTCACTCCCTCCATCACCAACACGACCGACACACTCCATCATCTCCAGTGCACTTAGCCCCTTTTCATCTTTTTTTATAGCCTCCTCATATTCTACTACTGTAAATCTCCTCTCGCTCACCTCTCCTCCTTCCCGTCTTCTTCTCCGTTCCGCCACCACTGCCCTTCTTTAATGCTCCATATTCTACGATTTCAACAGACTTTCATAAAGTTCCCGATCCCTACCATACATCCCTTTCTTCCTGATTTACACAGTAAGATCTCTCACATTTCTATCCTTTATGTTTCTGAATTTATTCTTCGGTTTTTATTAATGAATTTTAAATTATATATAATTTTATATAATATATATTATATTATAGTATTAATATTATAAGTATCTAATATCGTATATAATGATATACTATTAAATAATATATACTATATATATTATTATACCACAAATAATTATATAATAATTAATATTACATTATATGTTTGTATAGTTTATACTATCACTATATATATAATTATATTTAATATACAATTTAACATATTGAATATATATTTGAAAGTTTTATACACCTGACGAGCATCAGTAAGACGGATCGTGCTGCTTCGCCATTTTATTGACTTTAAATAATATATTTATATTATATATGTTATTATATAATATATAGAATATATATATTAATATATTAATTATGATATTTATTATAAAATGATATTAATATAAAATATATATATATATATATATATATGTATATATAAATAATTATAATATTATAATATAATTATCATATATATATATATATATAATATTTATATAATATCTATAATATAATATTATATTAATAGTATTAATATATATATATTGAAATAATATATATAATATATATATATATATATATATAATATATATATTATATTATATAATAATTAATATATATAATTTATATATATAATATATATATATATATATAAAATATAATATATAATTTATTAATATATACTACCATATATTATATATATACGTTATATATTAGTATATATTATAATATATTTTAATAATAACTATATATTAAATATATATTAATATATATACTATATATATATATATATAATTATATATATATATATATATAAAATAATATTAATATTATACTATATAATATTAATATATATATAAAATATATAATATATATATATATATTATATATAATCATTATATATATATATATATAGTATCAAATAGCAGGAAAAGCTTTAGTCCACCATCTCACCAGCCAAAACGATAAATATTATACTTAATGACGTGACTTAATACAATTGTGTATGACAATTGAGTTATTACTCATAGGGTACATTTTACGGGTCCCCTAAAGTTATATTAATATAGAAATATAATAATAATATATATATATTATATATTATATATTATATAATTATATTATATTATATATAATATATATATATATAAAATATATTATTTATGATATTAATTATTATATATATTATGTATAGTATATATATATATTAGTATATATATAATATATATATATATATAGTAGTATTATATATAGTAATATATATTACTATATTAATATATAATAATATTACATATATTTAATTATATATATATATATATATATAATAATATATATTATATAATATTAATAATATATATTATGATAGTGTATATTAATATTTATAACTATATATAGTTATATATATAGATAGTATATTATATATACTATATATATTATTAATATATGATATAATATATTAAAGTATGATATTAATAATATAATAAATAAATATATATAAATATACTAATATTAATTATTGTGATATATTATATATAATATATATTAGAATATATTATTATATATGTAATAGTATATATAATAACTTAATATATAATATATATATATTATTATATATATAATATATAATTATTTATATTATAATTATTAGTATAAATATATAATTAATATATATTAAAATATATATATATAATATAATAATATATTAATATATATATAATATTAATATATATAAATATAGTATATTAATATATATATATATAATATAATAAGATATATAATATGATATTATTAGTGTATAATATATATATATTAAAAATTAATATATTAATATATTGTACATATATATATTATATATTATATATTATAGTTTAATATATATATATAATAATAATGTTATGATTATTATATATATATAATAATTGCTATTATAATAATATATATGAGTATATAATTATATATATAAGATAATATAGTAATATAATATTATATTAATATTATATTAATATATTATATTATTTTATTATAATATAATATATATATAAATAATCATCATACATAATTCCTTCCCACAGATTGGGGTATAGGTTCTGTCTATTTTAAGATGTTAATTTAATTGAAGAAATGTAAAGTACATTAAGTATTATATCAGTATGAGAAAAAGAGAAAGCTCCCCCCTTTAGTTAACCGTCCCCTACTAAAATATACAAACTATAGTTAAGATACTTGTCCTGCAATCTTAGAATATGCCACCCTGGGCTTCACGTAGACTGCGAGCAACCTACACTGTAGGCATCCTAGTCATTGTAAAGATCATCCTGTGTACAAAAGAGTCCACAACCATTTAGCCCTCACAAGAACCCCGCCATTCTACTCCTGTTAGTGAAAAGTTTACTCATATAATCTGCTATGCAATACAAATTCCCACTCTTACATGCTTTTACATTATTACAAACATTTATACACTTTTTTTTCCTTGGTTCTCGAGACCGGATCTTTGAAAAAGTAGATATTATAATAATATATTTTATATATAAATTTATATATATTAAAATTATATATCATAGAATATATATTATATAATATAATAAATATATAAGTATATTAAAATACATATCAATATATATAAGTAATATTAAATATAAACTAAATATATTAATAAATATATGAACTTATATATATTTATTATGTAATATATATATTATTAGATATATATAATTATATATAATAATATATTATATATGTGAGTATATATAGTAATAATATATTAAATACTATATATATACATATATATTATAGTATATTATATAAATTAATATATATAATATTATTATGATTTATTATATATATAGTATATATATATATAATATATATATACTTAAATAGTATTTAAATATATATATTATAATAATAATATTATATATAATATATTTAATAAAAGATATATATAATTTATATATAATAATTATTAATATATAATATATATATAATAATATTATATATTATATTATTAAGATATATCATATTAATATTATTATCTCGAAATTAATGTCATGAGTCTGTAGAGGTCAAATATTACGCCTAATAATAACAAATTATAAATAACCATACGGTAAAGCTCCCTATAAATATTTCTTTTATAATAACATTTATAATTATTACATAATAAATACCCAATTTATATTATGACTACATAACCATAATGTTATGAATTTAATAATATGATAATATATGATATATGATTAAATGATTAAATGATAAATAGATAAATGATATAATGATAAATTAATGATATAGTGATTAATGATACAAATGGCAATAATAATAGAGATGATGATAGTGATAATGTTTGCCTGATGTATGTAATATAGTAATAATGATTGATGAGGATCAATATATATAAACTAGTATTAAATAAATATATATATGATAATAATAATTATAAAATGATTAATATAATAATAAATAAAATTGAAAATAAATTATGCTTAATAAAATAATATTAACTAATAAATAAATATGAATTAATAATATAATTATAAATATTAGTATGTTATATTTATTTATAATATCATTATTTCCAAATACTAAAGTATACGTATGTTCTGAGAGATTAAATCAAAAAATAAGTTATGTAATAATAGTTAGAATAATATTTAAAATAGACCTTTAAAAGCATTCATATTAATAATAATTAATATTAATTATACAAACATCTAACGTGCAATTCCAAGTGTAATATTTGATAAATTGAAATTTAGAGTTGAGATAAAGTACACTCAGAAAATTTTTGAGCTATTGTAGTTTGTAATTGCATGTTATGATTATAGCGTAGGTATTTAAATTATTATTCATTGCGTCGTCAATACAGCACGACTGCTTACTTAATTTAATATTCATTTTCATATTCGCTCTCTTTAACACTAATACTCTACTCAAACTATATTTCTATACACATTATTGCACTCTCTACAGTTAAGCTACACACTCTATATTACACATCATTCCATCATACTTCTTAAACCTCCTCTTTCACCCATTATCTATATATAATTATTAATTTATAAATATTTAGACTTCTCATATATATATATATTTCGAAAATTATTAAGTATTCTTATGTTATAAGTTGATCTTGATTTATAAAATAGGATAAATAGTTACAATCTTTATATATATATTATTTATATATATATATATATATAGTATATATATATATAATATAGTATATATATATAATTATATATTATAATATAATAATATATATATATATTCAATTGTATATATATATTAATAAATATATCCCTATTATAAATTTGATACTTTATATATAATAATTATAATCTACTATTAATAAAATAATTTTAAAAATAACAAGTATATATATATATAAATATATATATATATTTATAGATAAATATATATATAATATATAATATATAAGCTATATAATATTATAATAATATAATATATATATAGAATATTATATAATCTATTATATATATATATATTATATATAGATATATATATATTATATATATTATGTATTATATATATAATATATATATGTAATATATATATTATAAATATATAATATATATACTATATATAAATATTTATTATAATATAAATATATATAATATATATATATATAATATATATATAATTATATATAATATTATATATATTTATATATATTATATTAGTATATATATATTAATATATTTATATATAAATAATAGGTATATATATAATATTATATATATATTTTATATAATATATATTATATATATATAATATATATAAATATTATATATATTATATATATATGATATATACCGTATTATGTATATTATATATATATATATATAATACAATTTTAATATATATATATAATAGATATTTAATATATATATATTATAATTTATATATATTTAAAATATTTATATTTACTATAGTAATAATAATAATATTAAATATATAATATATATAATATCTATAAATATATATATATAATAAGTTATTAGCCGTATTAATTAATAATATATATTAACTATATATATATGATAATATTATATATATATATAAATATATATTATAATAATATATGTAATAATATATATATATCCTATTATATATATATATATTATATATATATATAATATAATAAATAAATTTTATTATATTATAAATTATTATTATATATTAATTAATATATATATATATATATTATAATTATATATTAATATTAATATGATGAATATATATTATATAATATTATAATTTATAATAGTTATAGTATATATAAATATATATATATTATATATATTAAATATATATATATATAGCTATATATAGAATTTAATAATATTATAATATTATAATATATAATATATTAATTAATATATATTAAATATATATAATATTATAGTATATATAATACTAATATATATATTATATAAATATATATATTGTATTATATAATAATAATTATATATATATAGTTAATATAGTTATTAATATATATTTATAGTATAATATTATATTATATATACTATATAAACTATAATATTTAATATATATATATATATCAGTATTATAATAATAATAATTGTTATATGATATATAATATATATATATATATTATAAATAGTATATATTATATATATTATGATATATATTAATATTAATATAATTATATTTTAATTGTATTAATATAAGATATATATACTTATTTATATATATAATAATATATAATATATTATATATATTATATTATTATTATATATATATATAATATATATATATGTAATATATAATATATATAATAGTATATATATATTATATACTAGTTATATATAATATATATATTAATATCTAATATTATTATATAAGAGCATAGTCACTTTGATTTGACAATAAAAGCATGGTGAAGTAAATTGGGACATACAATACACTCATTTAGTCCTGTTTATTTTATGCCTCTATTGTTCATAAGTTATATCTTGATCTAAGTTATGTATCATGTAAACATCTTTTTAATATTATTTGCTACCACACAACTCACAACCACCAAAACACATGCTCAATATTTTAAAATGATTAATTATTTTTTAATTGATAATGAGCTCCAGGAATTGCAATTAAATCGAAACGATAATAAGTGCTAATAACCCGCCATTATCTCTTCTTCTCCAACAATTTTTTATTTTCTGTGAGCTATATAAGATTGGTTATTGGCGATATTATGGCACGACCAGTTATGTGTAAGGCCAATCGATTTCTTAAATAACAATGTCTTTTGCAACGATTTTTACTCTATGGAGCTTCACTTTTTTTCCACAAAACTTTGCTTTGCTTACTTAACCGAAATATATTTCTAGGTTATTCGAATTCAAATCCAACTCTGATTCCTACTTTTATATCTATCATTTATTTTCTCTCAACAAGGATGTGATTATATTATATTCGAAACGATCTGTTTCGATCTCTTTTATATGATTTAGATTTGTTCCCAATTTTCAGGAATATAAATTAATCTTTCTTAGCAATCAATTTGTTACTAAGCTATTCCGCAATGTGATGTTTGATTAAATCTTAATTAAAATGTTCGTCCTATATTCCTAGACTATCTATACCAAATAAAAAAATAATCTCTTCTCATTTCTACAAAATAATCATTCATCAGTGTTTATCATTGCTATAACTTTACCGTATTACTACTAATAAATTGATTTGCTTTCACTTTCGAATGATTTGTATATAGCAACTTTCTTGTGGATCTCTACGGCCAACCTTGGCAATTTTGGAGTTGAAGCAGCACGCAAGATTTTTACCTTAATCTCACACTCTTCGCCTTATGCTATTAACTATTTCCTCCTATGAATTACTGTGGTCACATTTTCATGTCTGTATCATTTTCTAACTATTTAATACTTAGGAAAAACGGCTCTGGTCTTCACTGATATATATATATATATATATATATATATATTATAGATATATATATATATATATTATTATATTAATATTAATTTTATATATATATATATTATATATTACGTTATACGATATATATATAGTAGTATATATATATATTAATGGTATATTAAAAATATATAAAGAGTTATTATAAGTATATATATAATTAAATATAATATTATATATATATAATAGTATATAATATATATATAATATATTAATTATATAATAATTATATTATATTATATATAAATATATATGATATTATATACTATAAATATATATCATATAAATTAGAATATATATTATATAATATTATATATCAACTATATTGCGATATAATATTGCCAATAATTACACAGCTATATATATACTATATAGTATATATATATATATATTATATATATTTAATATAATTAATATATATATATATTATATAGATAAATATATTATAATATATACCTTCTATTATATATATATATAAATGTTATATATATTTAATATTATATATTTATATATATATTCTATTACAATATTATACTATATATATATATATATAATATATACTATATATAATATATATATAATATATATAATATAAGTAGATAATATATATAAATATATATATAAATATAATATAAAAAATATATTACTATATATATATATTATATTATAATTATATATGTCTTTTATACTGATATTTATATATATATAAATCTCAATATAATATATTATTTCACCTTATTCACCTTCTCTTCACCAATTCCCCTCTGCGTAGACTTTTTCAAAGTCCGTCAGGCTGACGGCTTCTACAAGAACGCTCTCCACATCCCACGGTCTTTCGTAAATCTATTCTCTTTCCACCTCTTTTCCACAGTTGTTTCTATTCACTGCACGCATCCTCCACCGCGCCTATCACTTTTTCGTAGGTCTTCCCGACGGTCTTCGGCCAGCCGGCTTCCATTCCACTTCAACTGTGTTCTCCTTCTCTCCTCCATTATGTAGTTGCACATTCCATTACCATCTTAGGGCTCTTATTTTGCCCTATTTCTTCGTATAACCGATTTGATTCTCAATTCTCTCCTTATTAGTCCTCAAAATTTTTTTTTCTATCTCTCAGGGTAACCCACCTTTATTAACATCAGTACCCTCATCTTCACCGCATCTATCCTTCGCTTCTGTACTGTATTGAAGGCCCAACATTCGGTCCCATATATCAGTACCGATCTCAATACTGTTTTACATAATATCATTTTCACTCCTTAGATATTTCCCTCTTCTTTAGATTTGGGTACAGTGCACCAACAATTTTCCTTGCCTCACCCCCGTATCTACCCTGAACAATCTCTCATCCCCCATACTCACCATTATCTTGTTTCTAGAAGTCTGGAATGTGCTTTCTTTGCTTTATCAGCTTTTGAGTGATCCCATTACTCCGGTTCTCCCAACACTTTCCAAAACTTTTCTCTATTTATTCATCAAATGCTTTTTTCCCCAAGTCCAAAAGACCACATCGCTTCGTTGTCCTAGCTCTATTCGTCTTTTCTATCAACATTTTCATGTAGAATAGTAGCTCCGCTGATTCTTCTTTGCCCCCTACTGATCCAATATTGCCATCCTCCAGCTCCGTCGACGCGCTCGCAGTTTTCTCTTCAATATTCTTATATATAACTGCCGTCCCAGTCACTCATGCTAAAGTATTTTATATAGACTAGAATATCAAGTTAAAAATTAGCCCATAATCCGTCATAACTTAGCAATTTTTACTCTATCTACACAACTCTATCGTCGAATTGCCGCCAGAGCTGGATTCCGTTATATGATCTATAGTGTGCTTGCCCACCATCTACTGTCAAGGCGCACCACATTTTAACCTTCATAAGATCTATTATTGCTAGTTAATATAACTATCGCATAACAATGAGCATATACTATGCACTATCTCCTCACTGATGTATATATAATAAACGATCTGACGTGCATGAGTCATACTGCAGTGTCTGTGTCCAGGCTTTATACACCTGCTGGCTTTATCATATTCGTGTATACATCACCCTTCTAGAGCGTGACCTATCTCCAAGTATTAAATATCTCTGCATGTGAGCTCAATCCCTCTCTACTTCTTTTCCTTCTTCACATACCATAACCTCAACATCTGAACACCTTTCGACAGCTCACGTATCAGATCACAGCTTAGTGTCTACTTGCAATGAAACTACCATCTAACAATACTCTCCTGCATCTGCGGTCATCAACCTCGTTATTCATCACATCGTCCTGGCAGAATCAAAAGAATAATGAAAATGTAATAATTATTCGTCATCATCCTAATATTTCGCTATTACGATTATCTCGTGATTGTTCTTATGCTCATACGTCGATATCCGTATATAGCTCCAAATTATATTGCTTAATATATATATATAGTGCCTTAAGTATAAGTATTTGATATACGTCTATCACATAATATAAATAGTAAATATATATTAATAATATATAAGTTAAATTAGTTTCTAGAGTTTGAAAAACCCAAGGCCATAATAATAGAAAAATAACTAATAACACTGGGAAAGGATAGTAAATATTATTTGTATTATGAACATGAGGTATGAGTAGTACTCACTATATAGTAGTGACTAAATAATATGAATTATAAAAAGAGCGGATAAACAGATGAGTAGTTTCAAATAAGTATCAGACTAAGTCAAATATTTTACACACAAGAGCAAGCACTCCAATAAATATAATTAGTAGACAGATAGAAGAGTGAATATTATATTAAAGGTGGTGTTCGTTCCTCTCATATACATATCAGATGGAGTCTAAACGAATATCAACTCGTATTAACGTCTCACAACCATATGTATGTATAAAATAGAAGCATAATTAGACTATCAAAAAATCTACACTTTTGAATAAGTATGCTAGTGAGAAACGTTAACAGTAGATAGCTAATGAAATGAAACTAAATAATAGATAAACTAAGGAAGATAAAAAAAAATAAGGGAAGAGTTCAACGTTACCACAAGGAAAAGGATAAAACACAAAAAATAGATATAATATGGTTAGATCCTGAGAGTAGACTAAGAATGAATAAAGCGGCTTAATTAACAATAATAATAATATAACATAGTACTACAGTAATGGAACGAAAATTAAATAAATCTATATATAAAGTATAAAATGATATAAATGATAAAGCGGTAACGAATAATAATAATGACAATGAATAAGAATAATAAGACGCAGTATGAGGATCGCGAGAATAACATAACATATATATAATATGAAATATCAATCAGACATACACTCCAATCAGTCAAAATAATAGAAATGAAGATAATAGATAAATAAAATCTAATAAATGATATAATGTAAATAACATTAATTGAAGTAATACTATGTCAGATAAGGTGAGCATGTAATAATGAATAGACTTAATATAGTGAGATTAATTAAGCATATAACTATGAGAGTGATATAATCATATTATATCATATATCAAGTCTCACACTATTCTAAATAACTACAAAATGCAATATATTATATATAGAAGTAGCGAACTAATAATAAATATCAATAATGAGAGTAATAGATCCTAACTGCCACTAATACTAGATGAGATACAAGCATAATATTCATGAATATATATAATATATATCAACTATAAAATAAATAGTGAAATAATGAAGTACCAATAATGAATAATATAACATATTAGAACCATTAAAATGGATTGAAATATCTGATAAGCGAAATATATATTGGAACAAACGATTACAAAAATAATTACTCATTATGACAACAAATAACTACTCAGAGCGAGAATGTGTATATATACTCGCAAGACATTCACATATAAATCAACACAGGTATGTAATCCACAGCAGTATATGTATCGAATACATAAAGAGCATGACAAGATTAATATTCCATACAGAGGTAAAGCGAAATTGTTAGTTTGTTGTCATTCGTGCATCTATAATCCGTGTCCGTTCTTATAATCTTCTTATAATCTTCTTATAATCTTCTTATAATCTTCTTATAATCTTATTATAATATAAAAAGAATCGTGAAGATTCGAATCCTGTTTCAAATTCATATAAAGAGAGTCTAGACTATAGATGAATATCTATTCGTTGTCTGATCCTGCAGAGAGAGTCTTTCGGCAAATAGTTCGCCACTCGCACTCAATCGAGGAAATCATTCGCAGTCCCGTGATGTGCTATAGATATGTTGCTTGCGTAAAGATTTCGCGATAATATATGTATGCTGTCTATAATCGACACTCGGGATCATACCTCCTTATGCGAATTGCCAGTTCCTGTTCTCTTCGGTTAGCTCGAGGCGCAAGTTACTATCCCACAATTTTACATCTCGTAGAGTGTGAACTTGACAGTCATAGTACATCTCTCAAAACCTGAGTTATATAATAATATAAGAATTTGGAAACTACTCACTGAGTCCTGAATATATGTGAAAAAATAAAGTGTATCGCTTAATAGCTGTGGCTATAGACCCCTGCTTAATAAGATATCGTACTCAATGGTTATTGGCTTATGGTCAACTCAAAAGTGAGAGGGTATAAGATATATATGTCCTATGGAGCACTTTATAACAGTACTCATGCCTATCGATTCACATTTTTGGTACAAGATACGCGCGTGTTTGTAGACTAAATATTGACACTGCACAGTTTGGCGCCACAATCAATCGAAGATAGGAATGATGGAGAGAGTTATTTACGACTGAGAAACTATACGATCCAAATTAATAGAGTATGTTGGACAAAAAACTCTAATCACCGAACATCATGAATACAGTTTATGAGCATAAATAAAAGATACCAGAGTGCCCGAGACTAGAACTATTTTCCAGCTAGATGAGTCAACAATACTCTGTATGTGAATATAGCCCTAGTATACAATATCTAATGAGAACTATCTATTCATATTCCGCATCATGCCGCCACCGAGCATCTAGACAAATAAACCTCTAGACTTTACGTATATTAGGGAATTTGAAACTGAAGAAGTTAGTACCCAGGATTGGGGAAAAGAAGGTTTTTATGATATGTAAAAGTACGGAAGCGACCATTGGTATTATGTTCTATAGTTATATTTCAAAGAAATAAATATCTTGTGTTAATTCTATAAAATGTGTGAATTAATATTGAGTAAAAATAAATTATGGTAATTCAATAATAATTTTTGCAGGTGTTGTGATGATCTTTGAAATGATGATCGCAACGTTGACCCAGCAGCTTGCACGCTTAGAATAGGAGTTTGAAAGGGGGGGCAAGTATGCTCTCTCGAATAACTAATTTAGGTTCTTATATGTGTGATGAAAAGCATTGCAAAGGTGTGGCCAAAGTTTATATGTCAGAGCCCGGCATATAGGTCCACTTCGTCCAGTAATCATAACTAGGTTAGTCGTAATAAGTAAGTGTTCGTTATAATAATAAGGAAGTTGTTAGATGTTATTTCGTAGATACCAATTGTTAATATAAGTTATTTATTATATATGGTGTTGCTAAATCATAGAAATTTAAAATTTTAGAAGAGGAATCTATTATTTAGGAAGTTAACATTATTAGTGTTAAAAAATGCGACTGAGAGAAATTAATATATTCAGATATTTTGTCGCCAAATTTGTGTATATATGATGTTAATGTTTAGTAATAGTATAAATATCAAATAACAAAATATAATAAGTTTCCAGTGATAACAATGATTGAAAAGATAAAAGGTTGAATTAAAAAACTAAAGAGGTACACTAAATACTTTGATACAGTAAGCTGAATTTTCATTGGAATTTTAGTTTGTTTTTCTATAGAAGCTTTGCTTAGCATTGTGATATATTGTTGTTTTTGTGAAGTACCGTATATTGATAATTTATGAAAATTAGAGAACTAGTTATTCTACGTGATATTCGCGAAGAAATTGCTTTATTCTGTTCTCAGAATGAAGTAATTGGTGACTTGGTTCAGTGGTACGAAAAAACGTTGGTGTGTTTAGACTGTTCGTAGTGATTGATATATTCTGTCTTCATGTAACTCATTGTTGGTGCGCTTATAGTGCTATGGGATAAATACTAGACTTTCTTGATTCATTAATCATATTATAAGAGAGTTGTATATCAGTTATCGTCTTTCTTCTGTGAATTATCTGCCGTGAGAAAATAAACTCGGTGCGGATTAACTCAGAGACCGAGCAGTAGAGAGATGCGAACCACAATATATAGATCAGGTAAGTTGTAGACTCTCCGCACTTTCTTATTGAGTGCATGGAGAGTCATTTAGTGTGTATTTACATACATTTCTTTACTTACCAATACCACTGAATAACCTATCCTATATAGATTTTAACACATAAGAGATGAGTTGAAAATGAATATGTATAGATTTGAGTAGATTATATGTAAGATAGGTATGTTTGTTGGCTTTTTCCAAACTAGATAGATTGAGTTGTATATGAGTTACTGGTAATTAATGAGTTCCGGTGAATAGAGAGTGTTGGTAAATGGATGTATATTTGAATCTGACATTTAAAATCATTATATGATAAATGTTCATATAGTAAAATAGAAATTTAGTGGAGAGTACATAGTAATGTAGGGAAAGGTGTTAACGGATAATATGAATAGTGAATGAGAGCAGATAACATGATTATGAAATATATAAAGAGTTAGATAATTAAATAAATGAAGTAAAGACATATAAAATAATGTATAATATAATAAGATGATAAGAGATAATTATAATGATAACACCAACTACGCTATAAGTAATATCTATTCGAATATGAGAGTGTATAAAATCTCGAAAATCTCATAACCAAATGCTGACGAGATGAATGATATGACAATGTCTAGAGAGATATGTGTTAGTACTGGGTGCACCTTAAGAATATAGATAGAGTAAGTTAGCGTAACAGGTATTGATAGCTGAAAAAGTTGTTAAAACTGATGAGTTGTGGCTAGTGTATAGCTGACGTATAAGGATGGCAAATGTGCGCTCACACAGCGCTATATAATATACAATGTCAGTGGCTTGTAATTTGTATCTAAATGCTCGTCCTATATCTCGTACCTAAACTCCTGCTTATGTAATATGTTAGAAGAGTGATGATGTAAATAAACCGCACATTACTAATAAATAATATAAATGTAATAAGCTACCACAAAACGTTAGCCACTCAGCGTAAGATATAAAAGACACGAGCCAAAAATCCGCAGTACTGTATTCAATCCGACAACCTGCAATAACTACTTCTGTAATAGTTAACATTAAAAGTACGTATCAAGGAAATTGTCAATGTATATAGCGACTCGCTTAATGATAGGAATAGCACTCTCGCTATTCTAATTTATATTGTTATGGAACAAGTTTTTGTTATAATATTTTAGAAAGGTCTCGGTAAGAAAATAAGAATGACGGCTATCATAAGGGGTATATATCTGCTTATTTTAAATTTTACCATATTATAGTGATAATCTTATCTTTTTTATCGTAATCATATTATTGTCTCTGCATATCTCATACTGTATATATATATTAAATTATAGATATGAATATATAATATATGAGGTATAATTGATAAGAGTTAATTGTACGATATAATGGTATACATATAAAGCAGATCATATTTGAGAGATTTTTCTTTCTTTTTACATAAGTTGTAAGCCGAATCAGAAAATTTTCTGAGATCTTTTTTATTATATTTATTAGAATAATATAACACAGAGCGAGATACATTTAGAGGGGATGAGTCGTAGTGAAACAAATAACGGTCCAGAGATAATATGGTGAGACCAAAAATCGAATCAATATGGATAATAGCCCCACTGTGTTTTGCAGTTTAATCCCACCGAGTTTATGTCCAATAGATACAGAATAATGTCCTTTGAATAATGATGAGCCAACAGTAAGAAGGTGGTAATAGATAACGTGGATTCCGAGATAAAAAAAGCGGAATACAAGTTATATTCACTGCATGTATCTCAACAAGCTCTTGTTATATAGTGGTAAAGATCACCTATCTGTATCACATAAGAATTGTAGCAAACCGTACCAGTGAAAGAGAACGAGAGAGCCTTATGGAGAAGAAAAGAATTTTCTGAAGCAGGCCTCCTTTCTCTCATCAGTTAAAATGGATAGCTGAGAAAAGCAATATGTGTATAAATATTGATATATGAAGGAGGAACTGCTTAATTAGAGGCATTTCTAAGATTTATAGTATATGAACTGTTGACAGATTCTTACCTTGATTTATAATAAAGTATATGATCAATAATAAACGGAGTATATAGTCACTATATAATATAATAGGTTGATTTGATTTAAAGGATTTGATATATAATTGTAATTTATATATAATTAATAAGTACTGATATTATATTGAATATAGATAATATATACGGTATATTATATATTATATATCAACATTATTGGGTATTTTTATAGTATATATATATATAGTGATAATTATAAGCATGTAATAGTATAACACTTTATATAATATGGATAAAAAGGTAGATAATGATTAGAAATATACTATGATCCACGTGTAAGTTATGATAAATAATATCTCATGAACGACTGAGTAATGCAGCTCCCCCGTGACGTATACGACGTGAGATATGACTAGTTTACTTATGTACATTTCACTCAATACACTAGTGTTAGATCTTAGGATATTAAGAGAAGTACAGTATCTTGACATATGTGCATGTTTCTTATGTGTATTTCTCTATGCGCACATCACGTGTAAACGTTATATTATACACTACACTTATTTTTTTGTTATGTGGTATTTTCTCTTTCTGTTACGTTTTTGCAATGCAAGTAAAATATTGAACAGCGGTACGCTCTCAAATTCTGTGTGTGAAACGTAACAAGTTTCTGCCCCCTGAAGACAATTTTGCTCCTTGAATAAAACTTATACGGTGTTATAAATGACACAAAGTCTTTCAAAGTGTACCGAGTATGAAATGTTCAAAGAGCAGCATCCTCGTCTGTTTGAGTGAGAGTGAGCTCAAATGGTATTCAATATCATAATCGAGTGTAGAATTAAGAAAGAGTTAGAGCTGAATGAAGATGACAGCAGCCGGTTGAATTCCAGTTGTAGACTAGTGATTAGTCAAGAAAAGAATATTGTGAGCATGTGATAAAAAAAATTATAATAATCATATTGGAATAATTAAACTAGAGGCAAATAGGATAAAAGAAAGATAGTGAAAATAGTATAGTTTTAATAGAATAAGCAATTTCAGAAAAGTGAATTATAAAGCGTAAATAGAACTCAGTATTTAATTAAGAGAAAGCTTGTCAAGATTACCTTGAAAACTCGAAATGGAGCACATATTTTTGGATAAAGTTATAACAGGCTATGAATCATGAGTTTTGAGTACGTCTCTTGCAACCAAACGGCAAATAATGCTGAATGACAACAAAAAATTCTCCCTCGTCTGAAAAAGCACGTATTTTGATTCAAGTTCCATTAGGGAAAACATATAAAGTTATTAATTTTTTCGGAACGCCGTGTAAGTTGTGTGCTCATGCACATCTAGAATGTATAAGGTGTCCGTTGTGCAGTAACAGGCTTTACGTTAATTCCTACAGTCATTGCAAATGTACTATGGAACAAACTATTGCTCAAAATAGTGAATTCATAGTAGTAAACACAGAAGCATATAATGTAAAGGACACAAGTTGGGTCACAACATGACAACTACGATCGTCGTGTCATAAAATCATCGCACTTGATCCTACTCAATTATTTTCAGTATGTAATTTCTGTTGAGAGCTGAGAAGAAAAGCTATATCAAGATATGATACTCCTTATACAGCCCGCATCTGACCACTGCAATAACAATAAGGCCGTACGGTCGATATTAGTTTCTCACACATTCTTTATTTGTTTATTCTCGCTGCCAGATTGATGCCTAATATATACAGTTGACTGAATCGTAGTTGCAATGTCGCAATGCTAAGATACTCTTAGATTCGATAGTTGCGTTGGCCAAATATAGGACACCAAATTTATATATTATTTTTCCATCTGTGTCATTTATTCTGCTACTTACCCAGCCTAGTCCATTTTATTCTGTTTTGAGTCCATATGGGACTAATTGTGCATTCGTTTAATTCGTAAGTATTATGCTATATGTTGAGTACATGCCTGAAAGTATAGTTCCTATGCATATATCTCGTTCAGATTTCGTCTGGGTTCACCTTATTTTTAACCATATAATTTGACAGATATTTTTAAGTGTCCCATGTTTACTCGCTGGTATCCATATGCTATCTTTGATGATTGGTAGTGTGTAGCTCCCCGTGAAATCTAGATATACGTTTCTGTTTTCGAGAACACATTAAGGCAGTTAGGCCTGCTAGAAATGTGATTATAATCTTATTCAGATGTATGTTCCACCCGATCAAGAGTTCACTCTCGCATAACTGATTATTAGCCTGCTCGACACTAACGACCATGTCGTAAAGAGAAGAGAGACTCCTTTGATACCAGTGTGATATTTCTATATGTTTAATGAGCCCTGTGAGAGGGATAAGTTACCAAATTAGTATAAAAGCGTATACTTATTATTTTGGTTAATATAGTCAATTATTTAATAGGGTGACGATCCTATTCTTCTTTCAGTATGTGTATCTGTTAAATTATGTAATATCATAGTGAGAATTCTTAGTTCCCAAAAAGGTAGCTGTAGAGAATCACAACAGATGGATACGTCAAAGTTATTCTAGACAGATATTAATGAGTGACTCAGAATGTATGGATAGCACAATTATATATTTATTTCCTTTGAAATGTACTGCCATCGATGTCTCAACAGTATGCTCCAAATTACCTAAGTGAATTTATATCTGTAGAGAGCACATGTTAGCCCTTGTTGAATTTAGTAACGTGACTTTCGTCTATATCTAAATATTCTGTTGTTGGTGAGAATTAGTGTAAATAAGCACTAAGTCTATGAGAGAGAGAGATGAAGTTAACTCCCTCACAGAAGAATTGCTAGTGCATATTACTTACTAGTATAGGGTTTGATGATATTGTTCCTAATCTAGTTGTTATAACTGAGAGCCATATATTTAATAGAACTCGAATTGTTCTAGAATTAGAGCACGACCATAGAGTACTCACATATAGCTAGTTCATAATCTTGGGAATATTCCACAATACCGAGTGTTCAAGCGCTGGTAATTATATATAATAGCATTTTCTGAAACAATCTCTTAAGTTGAGCGACTATTACAGAAAGATGGGTCTGTCCGTGCATAAAGAAATATCGTGAAATATCCCCAATAGTTTAGATGGTTGGTTGATATATCCGTTAGTGGCTTTGATATACTATTGGTGTATATTATTAGGTTAAATCTGATAGATTACTGGACGCCAGTATATATATATATAATAATATATACTATAATAATTATATACTATACTAATAATATATATATAATATATATATATATAATAATATATTATGATACTATATATTATATACTATATATATATATACAATTATATATATACTAATATATATATATATATATAATATATTATTATGCTATATTTAATAATATTATAATATATATAATATATTATATATATATATATATATAATAGTAATTATATTTAATAGTGAACAATAAGTAGGGACAAAGGAATATATGAAAGTTACATAGACAAGGAGGATTTGTCATATAGTAATATATTATATGAATATATATATTAGAATGATATCAGTCGGTATATATATATCTGTAAGCGGATGGCATAGCAATATTAGAGATAAGATTGAGTGTTGGGAATCGATACGTAAGTCATGTGAGATATATGTTATATAGTACGAGCATACCAAGAAAATAGATGTAGTAGTGAGTTATCTAAAGTGACACGAATGTTCTGAAAGAGATAGAAAGAAGAAACCAGAGGAGGGAAAGAAATGTTCAGTACTTTCTTAAATGATGTATAGTACATATTATAATATACAAATTTTTCAAATAGAGTTCACCTTTGTTGTACAGCACAGTATGACCCACCTGCGTATTCAGGCCATAGGAGTATTAATGAACCCTTTAACTATACATTGTACTACGATATTATATATATATATAACTCCATAAACTGATGATAGTAGTTCATCTACCGCTGTGAAGACCATTAAATTCTTCTAGGTGGATTTTCTGTGGCATATCGCAATCATCCTATCTATAAAAAAACATATGAATAGAGAAGTTTAGTAAAAATAAATGATAGAATTGAGTATAATAAATAGTATGAGTAGTATCACAAGGCTGGTAGGTATAATAACGAGCAAGCACGGATATAAATAGAGAAATAGAAAACTAGAAGCACGAACGGATCTTAACCGTATGTATTCATGCTCTGCAGATATTACTTATTGTGAGTGAAAAAGTGTATAAGGTACTAGTATAGTTTCTTATCAACTTTGTTATCATATTCTTATCTACTCATTTAATACTTTATTCGATGCATTTGTCATGCATCTGACTCCCTTATATATTCTTGTGGTGAGGGTAGAGAATAATAAAAATAGATAATAATGTATAATATATATATAGTATTACTATATATTATATATATGATATTATTTAAATATATGATATATATATATATTTATATATATTAATATTATATTATACAATATATATAGAATACTGTAGTTATATAGTATATTATATAAATTATATAATTATATAAGATATATATATAATATATATATATAGAATATATATAATATACTATATATATACTATATTAAATATTATATATATATATATATAATATTAAAATATATATAATATATTAATATATATATATAATATATTTATACATATAGATATCATAATACAATATATATAATATATATATATATATATTAAATTAATAATATTACAATAGTATATTATATATAATATATATTATATTATTATATTATATAATAATATATAAATATATGATATATTAATAGTATCATTTTAATGATTATAATGATATAATTAATAATAATATATTATTATATATTATATATAATATAATAATATGATATATATATTAAATTATAAATAATATATATATAATCAGGTAATAATAAATTATATATATTAATATATATATATATATATATACTATATTTATTAAAGTTAATATATATATATATATTAATATATATAATAAGATAATATTAATATTTTAGATATATATAGATAATATATATATGATATAATATATACATATAAATATATATATTTAATATAAATCAAACAATTAGTATTATATATATATATATGATATAATATCTTTATATATGATAATCTAAAATATTTACATAAAGGAAATTTATTTTCTCTTTTAACTTTAAAATTAATATTGTATGAATTTAAAATATTATAAATATATATATAAGTATATATTATATATATATATATATATACATATATATATATATATACTATAGTATAATAATAATATATATATATAATATATATATATATATATAAGTATATATAATATATAATTTGATTATATATATAATATATATATAGTATAATAATAACTATAAATATATAATAAAGAATTTATTTTCTCTTTCTCAAATATATTCAGGAAATGGTGTATTTTATATTTATATTAATACAAATATTATAATATATTAATATATATATTACAATTATATATATATTAAAATATAATAATATATATATATATATTATATTATTAATAATAATATACTATATTATATATTAATATATATATATATATATTATATTAATAATACTTTAATAATATATATTAAATATATAATCATTATATAATATATATTATATCTATAACATTAAAAAACTATATATATATATAAGTATATTATATATATATTTTATATATATACATATATATATATATATAAATATATATTATATATTTTAATATTATATAATATATAATATTATATATATATATTAGATAATATATATAATATATATATATATAATATAATACTATTATATATATATTATAGCTATATATATATAGATATAATATTATATATATACCCAATATTATATATAGATAGATAATAATAATATATAATATAAATAAATATAATATAGTATTAATATTTATATATATATATAATATATATAAATTTATTATAATATAATATATATATATTAATATATATATTATAATAATATACTATATTTAATAATATATATATAGTAATTATTATAATATTAATATATATATATAATATGTACTTAATATATAATTATATATATAATATGTGTGTATATATTAATTATAATTACATTATATATATACAAATAATATATAATTATAAATTTATATATATATATATACAATTAATTAAAAAATAAATTAATATATATTATATTATATATAATATATATATATATAAATAACAATATATAATAATATAATTTAATATAATATTATATATATATACATATATAATATACTATATATATAAATATTATTAATTTAATATATTTAATATAATTATATATATAGATATATATATATATAATATAATATTAATTTATATATATATAATTATTAATTAATATATATAATATATATATATATATAATTAAATACTAATAATATATATATAATATATATATATCTATAAGTATTATAATATATATATATATATATTATATATATATATATATTATATAATATATTAATATATATATTATATTATTATATATATAATATATATATATATATATATATATATTATGATATAATATATATATATATAACAATATTATATATTAATTAATATATAAATATATATATAATATATATTATATATATATATATAATATATAATATAATTATTAAATACTATATATATTATAATTAATATATTATATATAATATATATATGTATAACTATATACTAATATATATATATATATGTTATTTATATTAAGTATATAATATATAATATATATTATATAATATTAATATATATATAATATATATATAATATATATACATATATATAAATATATATAATATATATATATAATATATATATATATTATATAAATTAATATAATAATATTATTTATAATATATAATATATTATAATTATATATTATTAATATACTATATATATATGAAAAATATATATATGTATTATATATAATCGTATTATATATATATATAATATACTAAATATATATATATATATATAAATAATAAAATATAATTATATTTAATAGATATATATATATTATATAAATAT